>CANTUT010002039.1:0-36515 GCA_947687605.1 Reutealis trisperma
TATACACACACATACACACATACATACATACATACGTACATATATATATATATATATATATATATATATATATATATATATATATATATATATATATATATATATATATATATATATATATATATATATATATATAAATATATATATATGTATATATACATATGTGTATATATATATATATATATATATATTTATATATATATATATAATATATATATATATATATATATATATATATATATATATATATATATATATATATATATATATATATATAACATACATACATACATATATGTATATATACATATGTGTATATATATATATATATATATATTTATATATATATATATATACACACATTCACACATACATACATACATACATACATATATATATATATATATATATATATATATATATATATATATATATATATATATATATATATATATATATATATATATATAAAACATACATACCTATATTTATATATGTATATATGCATATGTGTATCTCTATATATATATGTGTGTGTGTGTGTGTGTGTGTTGGGTGACCAATTGGCCGACCTATTTTTGGTTATTTTGCTTTGTTTATGAATTCAAATCTAACAATTCTCAAGTGATATCCATAAGTGCATATCAACCTATCCATTTAACACTTATCAAAATCAAACTAAGGATTGTTAAACTTGGGTGCAACATTCAATCCGTTAAACAAGAGTAATAAGAAAATTTTTTATTGATTAAACATATAGATGAACAGGACCATTTAGAAATGGAGTCAATCCCACAATTACATTTTTGAGGCCAAGCCTTTGGTAACTCGGCCATTGCTTTGACTACTTTCATTGGAACTAAGATTGATTAATTCCCTCTAATAAAGATTACATATAAGGCTTTAAAAATTTTCCATTAATGGACCAATCATGAACTTCATTATCTTGGTTTGAAAGCCTGTAAGTAGCATTCCTTTTTATTTCTTTTCCCACAAATGGCCCTTTCCAGTTGGGAGATCACTTATCAAGCTCTAAAATCGTGGATCATATGGGTTGAATGACCTTCCATACCAAGTCTCCAATCTCAAAGTTTTTTGGTTGAACTTTCTTGTTGTGTGCACTTTTAGCTCTCTTATTTTAGGCTTGGATTTAGTTTTAAGATGCAAGCCAATCATAATCAAGGTTATCCAGTTCGTTCAATAATGTTTGATTGTATTGATCAACCCTAAGCTTATCTTGAAACATACGCCTTGTGGACTTTACTGTAAGCTGAGTAGGAATCATTGAGCTATGCCTATAAATTAATTTGTAAAGAGTTGTCCTTATGGTTGTCTTTAGGGTGGTTCAGATAGCCTATAGAGTTTTAGAAAGAAGTTCATGCCACACACTTTATTGGTAGCTTCAGCTTATCCATTAGCTTGGGCATAATACAGGGTAGAATGTATGAGCATAATGCTAAACTTGTTATAGAATTCCTTGAATTCTTCTCCAATAAACACTAGTTAGTCATTATTTTATAGGGTAAACTACTTCGCGAAGGATGTATTCTTTAAAGAACTTGATGATTGACTGCCAATTCACCATTTTCAAAGGCATTGCTTCAACCCATTTAGAGAAATAATCAGTGGCTACCAAGATGAAAGAATATTGCTTAAATGAAAGTGGATAGATTTTACCAACTATGTCTATTGCTTGTCCCTTAAATGGCTATGGCTTAATTATATAATGAAATTCATTAGTGAGAGCTAGCTAGATCGAGCCATGCTTTTGGCAAGTCTAGCACCTTTTGGCATCCCTGTAATAATCCTTCTCTATAGTGGCCACCAATAATCATGCTACTCTAAGAGTTGCCTCATTAGTTTACTAGATTAATATGAACCTACCAACCATTCATACACCTTGCCTATGGCCAATATTGCTTCTTTTGGGCCAAGGCATAGCAGTGGTTCCCCTTTAAGATGCCTTCTACACAATTCTCCATTATCTTTCTAAAACCTTAAAGCAATGAGCTCGGTTTTATGGTCCATACTTGAGGAAGGATTTTAAAGATATTTTATCAACTCGGTTCGCCAATCCTTAGTCAAACCAATGTTGAAAATCCCTTAGTGTCTGTCAACTTGTTCTTCTAATCGACCATGCCCCTAATGTATAAAATAATGATCGGCCTATATTCTAATTGCACTTCTCCGAACCAAGCTAAGTAACATAATGCTCCTTGTGCATATTGGTTTACCTCTTCATTCTCTATTCTTAAAGCATATTCTAATGAAATGCTCAAAACTATCAAATAGATGCATTGCTTTGTTGTAGTATGGCTAAAGAATTAGCGAGTCATAATTGTATTCCCTAGAGACTTACTTAATTATCAGTAGTGAATCCTCTTTTATGTCAACTGAATGCACCCCTAGCTTAATGAGGATCTTTAAACCAATTATCAAAGCTTCATATTTAACCTAGTTATTTGTGAAAAAAAAATCCAAGCATAAATCTTAACTTTGTTGTAATGCCCTTATGAGATTAACATTATTCTTAACCAATCGAGCTTATAGTTCTTGAATTGTCAAACCACATCTGCTAAGTATTGTCAAATAGACAATTGATTTCTTTGATAGGTTCATCTTTTGTTGAGTGATAGGCTAGAAAATATGCCAAGGCTTCTCCTTTTTACGGCATTTTAGGGTACGTAAATAAGTGTGAACTCAAACAAAGCTATGACCCATGTGCCCATTTTATTTCTTAAGAAAAGGTGAGATAAGATGTACTTGATGACATTGGTTCTACTGGCCGCTAACATTATTACATAAAACATGTGATATCTTACTTAGTGTATGAGAAGTATAAGGCTAGACAGAGTTTTTTTAACCAATGTGTACTTCATCTTGTGTGGATTCAAACTCCTGCAGAGATAATATATAGCTCACTCAAACCCTTCTTGCTCTTGGGCTAACATAATTCTAATAGAATCCTTCAAGGCTAAAATATAAAGGATCAATGGTTATTTAACCTTAAGTGAGTCATCATAAGAGTGTTAATAAGGTAAGCTTTGATTTCTTCAAACACAGCGTAGTGTTTCTTAGTCTATATGAATTATTGTCATTTTTTGTTTTTAGCAATCCTCACCATGACCAAAGTTCCCAGCTGTATTTGCTATACATCTTCTCAAGAAGTTGATTTACCCTATAACCTTTGCAATTCTTTCTTGGTTCAGGGTGGTTGAGCTTCAATGATTGCCTTGGCTTTATTTTTATCAATCTCCACTCCTCTCTGATGCATTAAAAACCTGAGAAAATTCCTTATTGATACTCTAAAAGCACTTTTAAGAGGGTTCATTTTTAACTTATGCTTCCTCATTCTTTTCTTGCTGAGACCATACCAACACATCATCAATATATACTTTCCATGAATTTTCTTATCATATCATGGAAAATAGTATTCATAGCTCTATAATTGGCCTTAACATTCTTTAGATTGAATGACATTATGACCCATTCATAAGCTCTAATTGGTCCTAGGCATCTTAATGCCATTTTACTAACATCATCCTTGGTGATTTCAATCTAGTTATACCCTGAATATCTGTCTATGAAACTAAGGATGAGATTGCAAGCTGTTGAATCAATTAATATATCCAAAATTGGCATTGGGTATTCGTCTTTTGGAGTGGCCAAATTGAGGTTTTAAAGTCGACACATATTCTCAATTTGTCATTCTTCTTCATCGCTAGGATAATGTTGGATAACCATTCCACATAAGTGGCCATTCTAATAAACCCAACTTCCAAAAGTTTTTTTTTTTTTATTTCTTCAGTCACTAACTCCTTAATTTCTTCAAACAGTCTTCTCATAGGTTGTTTGAATGGCTTGTATCCTAGCTTAATAGGTAATCAATGCTCTACTGAATCTCATTCAACGCTTGGCATCTCATCATAATTTCATGCAAAATGATCCTTAAATTCCTTCAACAAGGCAATCAACTTAAATTTAAATTTGGCATTTAAATTTTCATTAATGAATGTAGGACGAATATCCTGATCTATGCCTAAGTCAATTTCCTTTAAAGGATTTTGCACTTTAGTGGGCTCATCTTGAAGTTTTTCAAATGCTACTTTAAAGTCTTTGAGTTATAGCTAGTTCGATAGGTCTTACTCATCATCTTCGTATATGTAATCAGACACAGCTATGTTGCGCTCTTGGAATAGAGCCATGATCTTTTCTAGAATTCTTTTTGTCATTGATACCTAACCATTAATAAGCTTAAAAGACGATGCTTAGCTAGTGAGCCAAACTGATGATGGCCATAATAATTCATCGGCTAATATCCTTGATTGATCTAAGGTTGTTTCATTTTTCATTTCCCATCCTCTAAAATAACTACTTTTATTACTTATAGAAAAGTGCATCCACTATATGGACTCCTTCTTGAAAGTATTCATGTTTACATGCACAATCTCTACATATCCCTTTTTGAATAAGATAAGGGTTTGGTGCATGGATGATGAGATGCATCCATTGGAATGAATCCAATCGCGGCCAAATAGAATATTGTAGCTACTCTTAACATCCACTACAAACATTCCTTTTAGGCCAAGTTTCACGATCAACCTTTATTTGTATTGAAATAAATCCTTTTGCCATGGTCTCCCCTCAGTGAAGTCGATCATGGAAACATCAGCCTTTTTGAAATCTTCTTTATTGAGGTTAAGCTTCTTTAAAAGCCTTAAAGGTAGAATATTTACCAAAGGTAAAATATTTACCCTTGCCCTATTGTCTACCAAGACTCTTATAATGGGCATTCCATTCACTTAAGCCTTTGTGTAAAATGGCCGAATAGTGTGTTAAGGGTATTAGTGGCTCTTCGATTATAATTGATTACTGAATGTCATCTTCTCCTTTTTTTAGCTAGTTTAGCTTTAAGTACATCATCATCCAATGTGGATTATTGGCCAAGTTTTTGTAAGAAGTCATTTGGTAGATAACAAACCATATTGATACTCACCCCTAAGCCTGTTTCAATATTTTCCCTAAATGGGTCCACACCATCTAACTCTAATTCCTACTTTAGTGAATTAACATTATCCTCTTATGGTCTTGAATCATCTTGTTGTTGCACCTTTTGCTTAAGGTCATGCTCGAGTGGTATGACCTTAGGCTTCCATACTTTCCTCCTTTTACTTGCTAAGCCTATTTCCTTAACCTAGTATGGCTTCAGTTTGTCATTAGTGCTAGTAAAGCTTGGCTCAGAGAATAATTCTTCTATCTTCATCCTCTTCCAACTGAACTTTCATTTTGCCAACCTTTTGTTTATTTTGAGCTTTTTACCTTTTCTTCAGTTATTATTGCCCTAGCAACTTGCCTTTTAGCCTTCCTTTGCCTCTGCATCCTCCTCTTCTAAGTTTTCATGAGGGTTGGCCTAGTGGGTTGTTAGGGGCCAAGTTTATCAAAAACACTCCTTTTATAAGGATCATAAATTTCCCATCTTTCAATATGACCAGGTTTGGTTTTAAAAGTGCCAGGCTCTTTTGGCTAGACACATTGTCCCCTAGTCTTAGACTAGCAGGCTAATCTTTAACTTTAGTGTTTATTAGACTGGACCTTAGCTTTACCTACCTCTTTTTGTCAATTATTAACTGAGTAGGAAGTTGCCTTCATCTTTGAGCCACCAAATGTCTTCATTCATGCTCTTGTTGTTGCTTTAGCTTTGTTTCTTGGATAAAAGGTTCGGTGTTAAGAACTCTATCATTTCCTAGCTCTTACCCTTTTGACACTACCTAAAACTCAGATTTGCAAGAAGTGCATATAAGACATGTATTTTGCTTTCCGAGTTCTTGCTGGGCTCTCTGGTACTCTAATGCCTTTCTAGCTGAATTTCTTATTGCTCGATCTTAAAGATGGGTTTCTTGCTTTCTGCTTTAGTTTATAGGTCAACCTTCTCTTTAGGCTGAACTATAGGTTCGACTATATCCCTCCTACATTCTAGGATCTTAATGTCAATACTGTTTATTTCAGCAACAACATTAGTTGACACCCTTATGAAAATAATTTTTCTCTATTAGTAGAGCCTTTTCTTTATTTGGGAATGTCAACCTTTCTTTATGAATCAGTTTATGAATTATATTTTTGAAAATGATTTAGTTCTCTTGGCTTGGAGTATAATTCTTTCTTGGCTCATTCTTCTATTAGTGGAATCATGTGCCCAACTAATAGAGTGATTTGGTTGTCTTTCAGTAGGCAACCAAAGTTTTCATTGACTTTGCTTCAATTAATGGAATACTCCTTAGCTATCTTTTTAGGTTCCATTAACTTTTTTTTGAACACTGAAGGTTTACTCAAGGCTGAGCATTCATAAGTGTTACTTGCTTTAAACTCAGTCGAACATACCTCTTCATTAGAGTCTGAGGTGCCCTTCTCTTGTAATGCTGAGATTTCCAAAGGATCTTGATAATACGTTCCTTTTAAAGAAGCTTTTCTTTGATCCTTCTTTTTAAGGAGTCGTTATACCCATTAACTCCATATAATAAGTCATAGAAATTTCTAAACTTATGGCCCTTGAAATGTTCTCGAATTATTATATTCATGCCATTGAAAGCTAGGTTGACCAACTCAGATTTTTGGATGCAGGCATTATAATAAGCTTTCATCTTCCTAAATCAAGCCACAAGCTTCTTGGTCAATCCTCCTGGTAATTGGGTTATTTTTGCCAGATCGTCTAGTGTGATGATAAAGGGAGTTCAATAAAATTTTGTATGGAACTTCTCTTCATCTGCCTCCAAGTGATAATGGAGTCCGGTCTTAGGTTGGTGTACCAAGTGAAGGCCATTTTAGTTGAGGAGTTACCAAATTGTCGAAGCTTTAAGAAGTCTTCGGCTGATGCTTCCCACACTAAGGTGTGAATCTAGAGATGTGTTCAATAGTATTAGAATTGTATTCACTAGAGAACATGATGAACTTGGGGATCTTATATCCTTTGGGGAATGGGTACACTTGGTAAATCTAATTGGGAATGGGTACATTTACTCACTCTAATTAGGACAAGGTTTCCTATATAGTAGTTGGGCATTATCCTTATTCTTCATAAAGCCCTTATCAAATCATTCTCAATCGGCTAATTGTGTCTATAATCATCCCAATTCCTTTCCAGGTCATCTTTATCATCACATTCTTAATGAAAATGCCATTGATTCGGTTGTCTGTCATTCATCTGATGATATTTGGGCTCATAACGCCTTTTGTCATCATATCAAGCATTTCAATAATCATGATTATAAAGAGGGGGATCATTACTTGGATGGGCTCAGCCATTTGGCAAATGTTCTTTGTGCTCTATATCTCCTTCTAAATTAGCACAACGTAGCAATTAACCTTGTTGTATCTAGGTTTGTTCCTTCAGTTCTCAAGCACATGTCTTCTAAACTAATCAGTAAAATTCCTTCTCTTGGCCATATCATCATTTGTACTTTCCATAAACTTGGTGAAATAAATGAAAGCCATTGTGAAGTGGTATAATGACTAATCAATTAATCGATGTGTAGTTCAATTCTCATCTACCATTGGCCTCATAACCATAACAATCTGCTTGACCATCCCCATATAGAGGTCATTATTTTACAAGGCCACGCCATCAACTATAGCTCTTTGTCAGTCATGTTCAAAGTAATAGCCTTGGCGAGATCAATTTTTTTATTATAGTTAGAATTATTAGCTTGGGAGGTTGGGGTTCTATCTTTCTCGAGCAATACATCATTAGACATGTTCATATTAACTCCTTACCTCAGTTGGGTTCCAACATTCAATGACCTTTTAGTCCTCTTTAGTTGTGCAGCCAATGAAGTTTGGTTCCCATGTACGTCAGACACACCAAGCTCAAGTTCATTAGTTCAAAATATCTCTCGGTTATGTTTGAGATTTTCCTAAACGTTTTAATCCCCAATGCCTTTACAGAACATAAAGTCACCAACCTCTTAAATCTATGCAGTCAAGAATGGTTGGCTCCTAGTTCCAGTAGCAAAGGTTCGACTGGTGTTATCCCCAGTCTTATTGGTCATACTAGTCCGATTTCCAAAGTTTTCAGTATTTGACATCTTCTTGATATTAAAAAAGTCCCACTAGGTGTGTCAAAAAGATGTTAACCCCAAAATAATTAATCCTAGGAAGATTAACTAATTAGACCTAATATCTTTAGATTATTTTAGATGGGTCCTTTGTTTCAGTTCTATCAAATCACCAGATCTAATTAAGATTATTATTATTATTATTAATTATTAGTGCAATTAAAATAACTTAAATCTACTACATATAGGTATCAGAGTGCTATCAATTTAGGTACTAGGACAGACGTAGGATTCATTTCAAGGGGCCAAAATGAGAATAGAAATTTATATATTGAATTCATAATAAATAATCTAACAAAATAGATTGATAAAATAAAATTAATATAGGTATCAAAATAGAGAATGAAAATCACGAAAATTATCTATAATCGAATCTATACTAAAACTCTCAATAATTTCTCTTTCAATATGCAATAGTAAATAATTTGAGAGAAATTCATCTTCTATTTTGCTACAATACTTAGTCTTGATTATATTTATAGCCGAAAATAATAGTTATGTTGTCATAGTTAAAACTGGAAGTGTAAGAATAAAAGTTAAAACCCTATATATAAGTGTATAGATTTTTTATTTTCTTATTTTCACCAACCATTGACACAAATTAGGAAAATTTGACAATGTTTGAAAATTAGGAAGTTGTCATACATGTTCAAAATGCTCAAATAAACTACTCAAAATTTGGGCTTAAATACATTTCCATGGGCCTTTAATTTATTTGTTTTTGAGTTATTATAAGGTCTGTTTTTGTTAATTTAAATGTGCGGGGGCTAAAAAAAATTTATATAAAAATACTGTTAAGAAATTTAAAAAAAAAATAGGCCCCTTATTATACCTTTGCTTCCGCTACTATTTAGTAATTTGTGCACGAACAAAGTAACATGAGTTTTTCAGTATGTAAGTGGCTGGCACCATCAATTTTGGCTTACAGATATTATATATAGGCTGCAAGAATCATCAATTAAGATATGAATATCTAGGTAGCAAAGTGTTATCAATTTGATTCAGGTGATCACACAAGATGATGAAAAAAAATTGATTAATTATTGAATTCCATGATAAAAACTGTACAATGAGATTAAAATACTATTTGTAAAGGATTTACACGGATATTTAGGTAAATATAAAATGTTTACGCAAATCCTAATCGTAATATAGTGAATTACAAAATAAATAGGCTCATTATGCACATCTGGACCCACTGGTATATTAGATCTTTTTCACATGCCCACTCTAATTCCTAGCTCAAACTGAGTCCATTAGCTAATTTTTGGACTAACATCCAGAGCATAATTGCTATTAGAATCTTTTAGAATTTCTAAATACCCATTTTTAATGAAAATCAATTAAATAAGTGTGGAAAATGATTTTCTAAAATTCTCAAAGTTCAATATTAGACAGATAAAATATAAGATTTATTATTTCCGTATTACATCCACAATAGTAAACTTAATTCCAATTTTTTCCCATCATAATAGCCATAATTTATCATCTCTAAAGACTTCAATTTTAAACATACTTAGTCACTATCAAAATAAGATCTATATGTTTCCATATAACTCAATAATATCTCTTGTAAGCCTTCTTATTAAAGCATTTTCATTATCTATACCCGATACAATGTTAGGGTTCTCAGTTTCAATACTGTAAAAATCATAGAATCTCAATACAAATGTTATAAAACTCAGTAAATTCATAACATTTCTCAATACACACCCCTTATCACAATTTTAGATTTTACCCATACATAGAGTATATCAATTCAATATCAATTCTTCCATCATTTAAATCTAACTAGACTTCTCATTATGATAAAAAACCATAAAAATAACAAAATTTTGTAAGAATTATGAAGAACCCTAATACTTATGTCATTATCAATTTAAGTTCCAAAAATTCACAAATCATTATAATGATTAATACTTATTGTTCTAATGCTAGTACATTGAAACTTTAAGTCACTCTAGCCTATCATAGATGTGCATAATGTCATGTCTAACTCACTTAATACATGCATATAACATAGATTCATGAAAACTTAATTAATGCCATCTATATGGGCACATAATCAATACAACAATGCTATACAATTCAACATTTTTATTCCAACTTTCTATTCCAACTGATGTGACATTATTGCATTGGAAAATATTTTATATACTTCACTTTTGAAAAAGAAATTTGACAAATCAGATAATGACACGTCAATTGAGACATGAAGTTGGGATAAAAATATTGGATTGTATAGCATTTTTCTAATCAACATGAAGGTTGACGTCATTAGCCCAAAACGATCATAATTGATCTGACATTAAGGTAAATCAAGAAATAAAGAATAAGAGTGATACATTGTGTCTCCCAAATTACAATCCACCATAATTATTAATATCATAAGCAAATAAAAACTATTTTTTAGCACGAATTAGCAAATACTTTCTATCAATAATGATTGTTGCATTAGCATATGTAATAGTGGTGACCATAGATATTTTAAAACAATATTTATTTCAATATTGTAATATTTATTTATTTTATTTTTCTGTGGAGGCTCCAACAACAAATGGATTCATATAACCAGTTTATTCCCAAATTAACTTAATAACAATATGGTTTTTCTAAAATTAAAAATAAATAAGTTGAAAAATAAATAATTAAGAAATTACCATTATTTTGATTTGTTAAAACAACACAAAAACATAATAACAACAAATAAATCTCAAAATAGAAAACTAAAAAAAAAAAAAAAAAAAGCCATATCCCAAAATTAAACATAGATCGTGTTCGTTAAAAAATTTTCATTTCTCTTCTCAATTCCCAATCAGTACCTTCTCCTTATATATAATTATCTTGCATTAGCCAATATACAAACACAACAAAATCATTCTCTCCCACTGCTCACTTGAGCCAAAGCAAATAAACAATGGCAAAAACAGCAAACATTCTATTGGCCTTTCTCTTTGTTTTTCTCTTCAATCTTTCTTCTGGTTGTTGTTGTTGTTCTTCTTCTTTGTTCATAAGGGCAGTAGCCACAAATGATACAGTGTATGAATCTTTTTTCTAATGTCTAGAAAATAACACAAATCCACAAGACCAAATCTCAAGCCTAGCATATTCCCAAACAAATGCTTCTTATTCATCAGTTCTTGGAGCTTATATTAGAAATGCTAGATTAAACAGTTCAACGACTCCAAAACCACTAATAATTCTAACCCCAAAGTAAATTTCCCATGTTCAAGCTGCTGCAATTTGCTCAAAAAAAGTTGTTTAACAACTCAAAATTCGCAGCGATGGCCATGATTATGAAGGAATTTCTTACGTTTCAGGCTTACCTTTTTTTATCCTTGACATGTTTAATCTTAGGTCTATTGAAGTTGATGCTAAAAATGAGTCTGCTTGGGTTCAAACTGGAGCTACTTCAGGTGAAGTTTATTATAGAATTTGGGAACACAGTAAAGTTCACGGTTTCCCTGCTGGAATTTGTCCTACGGTTCGTGTTGGCGGGCATATTCGTTGAGAAAATATGGGTTGGCAGTAGATAATGTGATTGATGCTCAGATTGTTGATGTTAATGGTAGGATTTTGGATAGAAAAGCAATGGGTGAGTATCTTTTTTGGGCTATTAGAGGTGGTGGTGGAGGTAGTTTTGGGGTTATAATTTCTTATAAAATAAAGTTTGTTGCTGTTCCTGAAACTGTTACTGTTTTCAAAGCAGAAAGAACTATTGAACAGAATACTACTATTGATCTTTATAATTTTCAATTAGTTGCTCCAAAAATTGATAATAATCTTTTTATGAGGATGCTATTACAGCCTGTGACTTCAAGTATAAACACAAAGCAGAGGACAGTTAGAATTTCTATTGTGACTGTATTTAGGAAATGCTAATAGTCTTGTGGCTTTGTTGGACGAAAAATTGCCTGAAATGGGATTGTTGAAGGAGAATTGTACTGAGATGAGTTGGATTGATTCTGTACTCTGGTGGGCTAATTTTGATATCGGCACATCCCCTAGAACTCTTCTTAATAGAAATATTGATTCTACTAATTTCTTGAAGAGAAAATCAGACTATGTGCAGACTCCAATTCCTAAAAATGGGTTGAATTCGATTTTTCAAATGATGATTCAATTGGGAAAAACCGGATTGGTCTTCAATCTTTATGGTGGAAAAATGAGTGAAATTCCAGCCATAGATACTCCATTTCCTCATCGGGAAGGGAATTTATACAAGATTCAATATTCTATAAATTGGGATGAAGCAGGAGCAACGGCAGAGAATGAGTTCTAGAGGCAGATAGGGAAACCATATAGCTATATGACTCCATTTGTGTCAAAAAATCCAAGAAGTGCATTTTTGAACTATAGAGATCTAGATATTGGTGTTATGGAACCTGGTAAAAACAGCTATGAAGAAGGTAGTGTTTATGGGTATAAGTACTTTAATAAAAACTTTGATAGATTGGTGAAAATAAAGACTGCAGTTGATCCAGAGAATTTCTTCAGGAATGAGCAAAGTATTCCTAGTCTTCTGAATAAGGCATAGAATAATTTTAATGATGATTTATGGTGTTTGAGGTATTAAGTGGTAGCGTATGTATTTGTATAAAAACTTAAAGAAAAAGAGTATTTTTAAATGAATCTAATATGAATTTAAAAAGTTTATATTTATAATTTGAGTAAATTATTATTTGGTACCTAAGGTTTAACCTAATTAACTATTCAATCTCAGTATTTTGTGAAACTGACTATTTAATTGTTAAAGTTTTATTCCATTAATAAAATTAGTCATTTCATTCAAAATTGATCCTATTTATCATTAAAATAAAAGTGAAATGGCGAAAATAGCCTTACTTAAATTATTGTTTAGTTCCTAATATTTGACTTAATTAACTATTTAGTTTCTGTATTTTCACCATTTCATTTTAATTTAACAGTAAATTCGATAAATTTTGAACGAAATGACTAATTACATTGGTGGAATAAAACTTTAGGAATCAAATAGTCAATTTCACAAAATATAAAAATTAAATCGTTAATTAGGTCAAATCTCATCAACAATTTTATTGATACTTGTTTTTTGTTTTCTTTCTTCTATGCTTAGGTTATCATTCTTTTTTTTTTTGCTATATTTTTACATCGACTTTTCTAGTATGTATCTTAATAGCACTAGTTAAAAATAAATTAAATGAACGAAAATCGAAGATTATATTACATGAAGTGATAGTAATTATAATTAAATGTAACTCTATCAAAATCTTTAATTTTTTAATTCAATTAATTTTTAAATTAATTTAATTATTTTTGTCTTATTAACAGTTCTATAATTATATTTTATTTAAAATAATAGCTCTTAATGAATGCCCTAAGTATCTAATATATTATATATAAAACTCTTTCAAAAGGTAAAATATTTGAGCTGGTCCAAAAGGGACATGATTTTAATATGAAAGACAAAAAGAACCACTTTATCCATAATAAATTTACATCACCTTAATGAGGAACCCCTGCCTCCCCTTACTAAACTCATTTAAAAATTCTCTGCCAATTAAATATATAAGGTAAATTTAAATTGATACCCTTAGCCTTAGCATAATAATAAGTATATATATGTCCGGAATGATGTATTCAAGTAGAATTCCTCTCTTTCAATACTCAAAAAAAAAAAAAAGATTTAAATTGTCCATTTTATCTTCATTTTTCTCTCAACTTTAAAACATTTATCTACATATTTTTATATATAAATATAAAAATTTATTTACCTTTGAAAAACATGCGGTTGATAACTTAAAATTAATATTTTTCAAATATTAACTAATAATATTTAAAATCATTTTCCCCTATCCAAAATCAGAAAACATGTCCAAATAATAAAAATTATTTTATGAAACTTACCATTTAATTATAAATAATCATAATTATTCACAATCGAGTTTTAGGTACATTTGAATGAGTAATTAGACCATTAAGCGCCAATTTTTAAATTTTGAGCTTCCAACGGGTAGTTTGAAATGCTTAATAAACATAATATATGAAGCAATTTTTTAAAATTATTTAAAATTTTATTAAAATTAAAAAAAAAATTAACTGTACAACTTAATTAATTTACTTTGAAATCGAAATTTGAGAGAAAATAAATGTCTATCATTAAATACAATTATTGATTACATTAATAATTATAATTAAACAATATATTCTATTAATAAAAAATAGAGTTATTTAAATATAAAAAGATTAAAAAAAAAACATTATTAGGAAAACAAACATTATTTTCTAAACCGCACGCAGTACAACCTTATTACATCGAAGGAAGTGAAAAATGAGAAATAGTTTGTGATTATAAAAGTAATTTATATCATATATTTGGGATTATGTGGCACCATGGTTTCATATCAAAAAGCACTATTCTATTTAAAAAATAAAAACAAAAGATCACAACGATATTTGGATCAGAATGAGTTCTCTTCTTTTGCGAGCTCGATCTTCTTCTTCTTATGATAGATATGCAATATCTTCTTCTTCAAAATAAAAAAAAAATAAAAGAAATAAAAAAATAAAAAAACACAATCTTCTTCTTTTTTGAAATTGCTTTGATTTTTTTATTCTTTTTTTAAAACTGTCTTCTTCTTTTTCATATTTCTTTCATAATTTTCATTTTTTGTGAGTTTTTATACTATTTGTTTGAATATTTTGAATTTTTTTTTTATTATTTGGAGTTTGATTGCTTAATATTTTCATTATTTAATATTCAACTTTAAATTATCATATTTATTAGATTTAAAATTTAAATTTATCACATATAACTATCAGGTTCATTAGATATAAAATTGAAATTTATCATACATCACATGCAAATTCATTATCTTTTTACTGTTAGATTTATGATTTAATTATTCTATAATTTAATTTCATCCATTCCTCATATTTAAAATTTTCATTATTTAATATTTCACATATAATTATGAGGTTCGTTAGATTTAAAATTTAGATTCATCACATATAACTATCAGGTTCATTAGATATAAAATTTAGGTTCATCATATATTACATACAAATTCATTATCTTTTACTGCTAAATTCATGATTTAATTCTTCTATAATTTAATTTCATTCATTTCTCATATTTAAAGTTTTCATTATTTAATATTTCATATATAATTATGAGATTCATTATATTCAAAATTTAAGTTTATCACATATAACTATCAGGTTCATTAGATATAAAATTTAGATTTATCATATAATAGATACAGATTCATTATAATTTTACTACCAGATTCATGATTATAAATTAATATTAAATTATATATTTTGTTTTTTATTTAATCAACAACTAGCTTGTTACCTGATTGAGTAAAATTCAAAGTAAAGGGATTGATTAAAAGGCAGTTTCCAATAATATCATGTTAGACTACTCAATAAATGAGATATAAATATAAAAAAGAACTGAAAACAAAAGATTTAGGCAAAAGAAGAGTAGTAAAACATTTATATGACCTAACACTAATAAAAAAGAAGAAGAAGAAGAAGAACAGGAGCTAGAGCTGGAGCAGAAGAGATTAAGGTTTAAGGGAAATCAGTTGCTCGAAAAAGACAACAATGAAGGAACAGTTTTGATTTTTGAAATTTTATATTTTAATTAAAAAATAAAAAAAAAAAGAGGCAACGTGTTTTAAGTTTAATGAAACTATGCATTTTGAATCCAAGTCCATAATGCAAGGCGAACCTAAGTCTACGATATAAGAACTCAATGATAAAAGACTTAAAAACCTCTTAATTGGGGGAGGAAATGATAAAAAGGAAGAAGTAAAATAAAATCATGAAAACTTTTTTATTCTTAAAAAGAAATAATAAAATCTATCTATATATATTGTAATAACCTGAATTTTTATTTATTATATAAAATCTTATTTTGTATGGAAATAATATCATTTAATTAAATTGTTAAATTACACATGAAATGTTAATTTTTTCTAGAACTTTGAGTTTTTATGATTTCAAAAATATATTATTAATTATAACTTTTATTTAAATGTTAAAATATATGAAATTAATGTAAAGAAAATATATTATTATAAAATAGTTAATTTAAAAATTTTATTGGTTATTATAAATTAATTTAATGAGAAATGACTAAAGTAAAAATAATATTTTAAGAGTTAATTATCCATTCAAATTATTATTTTTTGAAATTTCAAATTAAGAAAAATATTTATTTATTTATTTACTCATGAAAATACTTAATTGGATTTTATTTAGCAATTAAGAAAATTTTATAAAGATTAATTCTATATTATTTAAGGTTTAAGATTATTATCATTATCATTATTATTATGAAAGGCTTTATATTATTTGACCTTTCATTATATATAAATTAAGATAAGAAAATTATTTTTATGGAAGAATTAATTAAAATAGAGTTTGGTTATTAAAAGTTTAGGTGGTGATTATTATTATTATTATTATTATTATTATTATTATTATTATTATTATTATTATTATTATTGTTGTTGTTGTTGTTGTTGTTGTTGTTCATATTATTTAAAAAAAAAAGAAAAGAAAAGAGTTTCAGCTCATTTGATTGGCTAAGAACAACCAATCAGATGGTTGTGTAAAGAACAACACAGACAGAGCGAGCGAGAGATGCAAGGAGAGGAGGACCGGCCTGTGCTCCGATCCATATGCCTCTAGTCGATGATGGGTTGCACCACCACCATCACTGGCCTGCCCACCATCCGATGACCTCGAAGGAACCAACACCAGTGAGGATAAACCATGGGTGACGACACAGCAAGGAGAGAAGATGTTTCACACAACCGAAGCTTCTAGAGCTAATTTTAGCCAATTCCGATGGTGTTTTCCGACGATCTTGGCAACATTGTAATCCTCTCATCCCAAGCTTCAAAATGACACCCTCCGTACCCCCTAAAAGTTGCTAGAAGTTGAGATCAGAGAATTGAAGGCTAGAGCTTTCAAGGCTTATTCTGACAGAATGGCGATGAGTGATGCTGGTTTTCGAGTTTCTGGCGTTGAGGCAAGTAAGATAGCATGAAGATCACCTTGGTTTGCCACCGACGGTGGTAGCACATAGAGCAAATCTAGCGGCTTTGTCTTGCCATTTCGATGTGATTTTTGACATTCATTCGATTAGATTTTTCGGGGGTAAATCCAAAACTCTTAAATTTCAATTATTATTAAATTATAGATTAATTGAAGTTATGTTTATTATATTTAATTAGTAAACTGATAATTTTATGAATTTAGATTAGAAATGGATTTAATATGATAAACTTAATCTTATGTGAACTTTATGAAGAATAAGTAGAATGATTTTAATTGAAATGACGAACTTGAACCTTAATTTATGAAATAAGTTAATAGACATTAATTAGGATTAATTTTGATTATAAATTGAGAAATTGTTTTTGGTTATGTTGTTGTTTGAGTTGGAGCCCCCAGGAGGGGGAATTACAAAGTTATGATGGAATATTATAAATTGAGATATCTATTTAGAAGTTTTTGTTTTCTCTATTACAATTAGATAAAGTCCTAGTTTTAAAAAAAATTCTACTGAAATTCCGGCAAGAATCTTAAGAGTTATTAAGCTATATCTTTAGAGGCGAGTCGTTCTTTTCTTATAAACTCATGTATCATTTAATGTCGATGTCTTCGGCGTCTTTCTGTCACCACAGATCATGCTTCAAAAAGGAAAGTCAATTAGACACGTCGTCAAGTAGGTGAGTGATACTTTCTAATATACTTTCTTATTTTTCATACATTTCTAATATACTTCCCTGTTTTTCATACATTCGCACTTATTGTATGCATTTATATATATATATAATTATGCATTGTTATTACATAGATGCACATTAGCATTTGATTATGAATGATGAATCAATATTTGTTATTGCATATTGGTTTTGATTGATGATACAGGATGATACAGTGCCACTTAGGAAAGTGGATCTATTTATGATGATGTTATGATGATTGATGAGCTATGATTAGTGTATGATGGCTGCTGACTTGCTCATCGCCTATGCATTATCGCCAGTCGGGTCAGTGCTGCTGGGACTACTACGACCCTTATGTTGGTTATAAGAGATAGTATTGGATTCAAAAAGCCAGGATAAGGGGATCGGCTCCCCATATTAAGGTTTAGCATGGTACTTGGACTATATTCCATCCATGTTTACTTGTATAATTGGTTTGCTTTAGTGACACGATGCACTAGCATGAAAAATTAGATATATGTTTATAGGACACTAGGTTAATATATTAGTTAGTATCATTTATTGAATCGAACACTCATTCTTGTTCATATTATTTTTCAAGATTATGGGACGAGCTCAAAAAGAGTCATTGATTGAGTTAATCTCTTTATTTCTTTAATAGTGTTATGTATTAAATTTATTATTAAATTTTATTATAATCTTAGAACTCGGCATTGTTATCTTAGTCATTGTAATTTTATTTTGGTCATCTTTGTAATTTTGTTGGGATTGTTGAATGCTTGGTTAAGTAGAATTTATTTGATATGATATATTTAAATGTATGAAATAAAAAATTCAATGGCATTGAATGTAAAATTGAATGAGTCTACTTGACCTATAGGCCTAGGATTGTATTTCGAAATGGAATTAATAATTGCTTTGATGGTTTGTTGTTTAGTAAGTATAAAGCTTACTACGAGCACTAGTAGTCATGTGCATTATCTGTATCCTAGTGTCGGTCACGTGTTCTCGGATTTGGGTTAGTGTCTTCTGTAATTAAGTACACTAATTAGATATTAAATATCTAAACTTCTTAAATTTAATTTGAAAAATATTGATTATGGATAACGATAATGAAATTTCAACAGTAAGGGTGAGTTAATGTTTATTTGCTAAGATTTAATATAGTTATTAATTACTTAATTAAGGTCTTTAATAAATTGTAAGTGGTGTAATCCATTACTTCTAAAATCATGTTGAATAGATAAAAGCTCTTTATTGGGGAGCGTAGTAGGATGGGATGTATGATGGACATCTCTATTTCTTTAAATTATTAGAGTATTAGATCTGAAAAATTTTCTCTGTAAGTGTCCTTTAGTAAGAAAAGTACCCTATTGCTTAATGGTAGGATAAGTCCTAACTAGCATTATTTATAACTATCTCATGAATCAACCTGATTATTTTCATATGCATGTGGATGAATAGTTATTACCTTGGGTAGAATAGAGAACTGTAATTGTACGACTAGTCTCATAAGTTATATCTACTTTGCAGACACGACGAGATTTTCTTACCAGATGAATCAATTTTCGAGAAAGAGTTTACTGTATTCATAGTTGTTCTGTCTGTAAGGACAATGAGACTAGTAGAAAGTGAGGAATCATGTATAAAGCAAACCACCCATAGTTTCACATTTTCTTTCAAGATTGAGAAGTCTCTCTTAAATTGTTAATTATCTTTCTTAGTTAATTGCTTCAACTCATGGCATCCTCTTCATCCTCCTTTTCTTCTGGATCTAATCCTTTTCTTTACCAAGGCCTTCCCCCAGAGATTCGAAGCAACATCTCCTAAAGAGTCCTCCAGAACTTAGCCTCTGAACAGATTTTTAAGTATCAAACATGTCTCATTTGGAAGTATGGTCCTTAGTTTGTAAGAGAACTAGTTATCTACCCTGAGTATCCTTTTCTGAGGCCTTATGCTTTTATGGACATGAAAGTGGATTCATTTTGGGTATGGCCTAAAGAATTCCTCTACTTTCTATAGTATTTCTTCCATCTTTAGTATGTTGCTGTAGAAATCCAACCCTCCCTTTTTCTGTGATATATTTAGTATTTGGAAGGCAATAATGCAGCTAACCCATATTTGGTTACTTTCCTACATTGGTTCAACCCTCTGGATCAGTGGATGAGGTTTCTTATTACAAAATTGGGTGATTCCTTTTGGACAGATGGTCCTGTAGTCCAAACTATGCTTGTTCTTCATCGTCTTTACATTGCTATGGACGATCATCTTTCAGGCACCTATCTAACTATGAATCATCAAGTTCTTGCCTATAAATCTTACTACTTTTCGATCTACAAAGACATGTTTAATTTTTCAAATTGGTTTATTGCTTTTCAACATTACATGTATGAAAAAGAATAATGTTGTTTTGCGTGGCATGTGGCCCCTTACTAAACTTGATACCTTATGGTAGGAATTCCCTCCTAAATATTACTATAAGATTTATGCTGCTAAAAATGATTAGGACCAAAATTGTCTTAGGGAATTGTACAAGAGGGATGGTCTTTAGCCTATAATGTCTAATGATGACAAGTTCAACCTCACAAACCATATATAGACTTACCTTATGGAGCCTTCTTCAGACTCTACTGGATTTGATGAGACGGCCATTTACAGCCAATACGATAATGATGATGATGACATAATAAATTTGTCTACCTCGCATGAGCCTATCATAAAGTGATAGTTTAGGAACTTTGTTGTGGTAATGGCTGAAGAAATTATGTTGTGAGGTTTGTTAGGTTTGTAGGTTCATGGGACAATGCAGATGTATTTCTCCTTGTTGTGATGAAGTGATTTCTTTTGTAATATGGTTATGATCTTTGCAGGTGTGTTGAGGCAGAAAACGGGACTAAAGACACTGTCTCAATAAGTTATATGAGTTTGATGTGATGTACCCCTTTACTATATAAATAAATAATTATTGTGTGAGTGTAATGTATATGTAGCAGAAGACTTTCCTTGAGATTAAATCATGATGTGTATGATAATTTAAGCAAGACTTAGTTGATGGTGAGTAGTTGATCTTAGAATTAGTTAGAGAAGAAACCTATGGATTATTTTAATCCCTTAAATTTTCACCTTAATAGGTATAGTGTGATAAAAGCATTGAATGGTGAATCAATGATATTAACTTGATTCTTGGTAGACTAGTTGGCTCTATTTTAAGACATAACCTCATTGGATTGTAGAGTAGTGATCTGGCCAATCAGTAAACCTCGTCCAAGTAGAGGTTAAGTCTGAAACAGTTGTGAGAAGGTGAGATGTGTTTTAAAATTAACAGAATTCTTGGATGACCTTGTTAATATTAAGATGTTGATATGAATTATAGAATTAAGTAGTAACATATTAATTATACAATAAGCATATGTTGGTAATTTCAAGGTAATAAGATAAGGTTTATACTTAAGATGCATTAGTGAAATTTGTGAGAGTAGGTAAGAATAATTACGTATTGATAAATTATTAGTAAATTCATAATGATTGTAATGGTACAAAGATTTCATAGATTTATAAGAAATTAATTCTGATTATAAGTTACCAATGTGCATGATTGTGAGGTTTCCTAAGGTTGAGTATTTTAAGCATGAAATGATAAATTTTTAAATGGTGAATGATATGTTTTAGTAAGATAGAATAAGATTATAATGTGATATTAGTTTAGAATTTAAGAAGTTGAATTAAGGTCATAAATTGATAAAATGCATAATCATATGAGATATGAAATATGGGAATATTTGTTAAGTATATTCTAAATTGATGAATGAGTACATTGCGAAACTATTGGAGATAGCGAGACATTAAATACAATAAATTTTATTTGAAAGTTATAATAGGCTAAGTAATGATCCTTGGTACAGGAAGAAATTTTATTGGATAACGAAGTAGAGTTATTATTTTGGGAGTACCTATCAAATATATATTTAAGTTGAAATAATCCAGGATGATAATGAACTGAAAGGACATAAGAGTACATAGATATTTTTTTTATTAAATATCAATTGTATTAGTAAATTCATTAATTCATATGGATAAGTTAAATGATTAGGAATATGATATAAAGCAAGATGTAAGTGGAAATCTAATGTGAGATGATATCACATGCTAAATGTATACAATTGCAAGGCATTAGGTATTTAAGTCATCAAATGATATATAATATAGAAAGAGAGTAAAGTAGGATTATATGAAGAACATAAAAATGGAATTATTGATTTGGAATTATCTGTTAAATTCTTATATGACCAATAAAATAGGTAATGAATGGGAATGATGATTAAGGTATTAATATTGATGTTAGTATTAGTAAAGACATAAGGAAAAGATATACTTAAGGTTATAATTGATTGAGTGTGAAATCAAAGGTTGTACTAACTTTACTTAAGGTTAATTTAAGGGTAGTGAATAAAGACTTATTAAGGTTTAGCTTTTTAAGGATTCATTGGATAAGAGATTGATAGGGGATTAGGTTACACTGATTTTAGTACCATGATGTTAGTAGCCTGTGAGATAACTGCCTTATTGCATTCCATATGTTAATTGTAGTTTAAATACTATATCTGAGTGCACTGCATAAGCAAATGGAAAAATCTAGCTCGAGTATTTCGTGTTTGTCTTGAGTTGGAAATTCGAGAACGAATTTTTTTAAAGGAGGAAAATTGTAATAACTTGAATTTTTATTTATTTTATAAAATCTTATTTTGTACGAAAATAATATTATTTTATTAAATTGTTAAATTATACATGAAATTTTCATTTTTTCTAGAACTTTGAATTTTTATAATTTTGAAAATATATTATTAATTATAACTTTTATTTAAATGTTAAAATATATGAAATTAATGTAAAGAAAATATATTATTATAAAATAGTTAATTTAAAAATTTTATTGGTTATTATAAGTTAATTTAATGAGAAATGACTAAAGTAAAAATAATATTTTTAGAGTTAAGTTAATATCCATTCAAATTATTATTTGAAATTTCAAATTAAGAAAAATATTTATTTATTTATTTATTTATTTATTCATTTATTTGCTCATGAAAATACTTAATTGGATTTTATTTAGCAATTATGAAAATTCTATAAGGATTAATTCTATTGGTTGTGGTTGACAGATGGAATCAGGATGATACAGTGCCAATTAGGAAAGTGGATTTGTTTATGATGATGTTATAATGATTGATAAGCTATGACTACTATATGACGGTTGCTGGCTTATTCATCGCTTATACGGTTGCTGACTTATTCATTGCCTATGTGCTGTTGCCAGTCGGGTTAGCCCTGCTGGGACGACTGCGACTCTTATGTTGGTCATAAGAGATAGTATTGAATTCAGAGATTCATGATATGAGAGATCGGCTCTCCATATTAAGATTTAGTGTGGTTCTATGGATTATATTCCTTCCATATTTGCTTGTATGATTGGTTTGCTTTGTGACACGATGCACCAATATGAAAAATTAAATACTTGTTTATAGGACACTAGATTAATATAGTAGTTAGTATCATTCATTGAGTCAAACACTCATTTCTGTTCATATTATTTTTCCAGATTATGGGATAAGCTCAGGAAGAGTCATTGATTGAGTTAATCTACTTTATTTCTTCAGCAAAGTTATTTATTAAATTTATTAAATTGTATTAAAATGTCATGTACATAAATTTATTAAATTGTATTACAATTTTAAAACTCCGCGTTGTTATCTTAGTCGTTGTAATTTAATTTGGTCATCTTTATAATTTCATTGAGATTGTTTAATGCCTGATTAAATAAAATTTATTTGATATGATACACTTAAATGTATAAAATAATAAATTACAGTGGCATTGAATATAAAATTGAATGAGCCTGCTTAATCTATGAGTTTATGATTGTTTGATCTATAAGTCCAAGATTGTATTTTGAAATGGAATTAATAATTGATTTGATGGTTTATCATTTAATAAGTATAAAGCTTACAAAGATACATACATTACCCATATCTTAGTACCGATCACGTGCTATTAAATTCATATCATAACATATATCACATAAAAATTAAATTCTTTGTCACGCATAAAGTAATTCTCCCAAAATCTAAATTTATGTGAAATAATCTTATCGAGTCATTTATTTTTTTTCACATCATTGAATTTCTAAAAATTTCAATTAAAATTTATACAAATCAAAATATATAATATGTTTTTTTTAATTTTTTTTTAATTAGTTCATGTATGATAAATTTCTAACACAAATTTTACAACCCAGACCAACTTGGATGCATCAAAGAAAATCATAAAGGCAAACTAAAACAATGTTCAGAACAAGTAGTGAATGGTAAAATGAACAAAAATTGAACTACAAAAAAATTGGTATTTTGCAGTTCAGAGAGCCCAACTACAAACATTCTACACATTAGAAAACTAAACATCTTCTGCCTTCCCCATTTTTCCTCCGCCCTGAAAAAAATAGTGCAAGCACTGGAAGCAGCTTTTCCTGCTTTAAAAATGCCAACAAGTTCTTCATGGAGTAATGAGACATTGAAATTCCGCCTTCAAGATTTTGAATTGGCTCGGGCTTCTTTCAGACTCTACAATTAAGTATATACATTAGAAAGTATATAACCTCAAATTATCAGCTTATATGTAAGATAGGCATTATCATGACATACCAGCCGTTTGAAAGATCTGTTAGGTGATTTTCGTTTTTCCTCAGTATCAGGTTTTGCACGATCCAAGGCCTATAACACATGACATGAGAAGAAGTCATATTAGCTTTTTCTTATTGACAATTATTCTTTCTAATAACCTTGCAAGAAAAATCAGCAGACACTAAGAAAACAAGTACAAAAATTACAAAACCTAAAAAAAAAAAAAAATTGAAAACCAGAAAACCATGTTCCTTGCATTGAAAAGGATGTGAAAAAATTGAAAACCAGAAAACCATGTTCCTTGCATTGAAAAGGATGTGAATATATCCTCATTAATCAGCATCCTCCGAAGAGATATATCATGCATCAAGTACACTACAATAATTTTGTTTCCTAATAAGATGACAAGCTTAGCATTTAACACCTGGTTATTATGATGTTATTTAACAAATGATTTTCCGACATGTATGCATGGGCCTCGCTATACCCAACTCGTAGACCTAAAAATTTGATGAGTCTTGAAAATTGAATTACTAGATTGTTTGGTCAAACAATGACTAATCCAGTAGATTCTACAAGTTAAGCCACCAGAGTGAGGTATACGGTAAAATCTCCCATTACCTTTCTACTTGATGATGCATAGCAAGTAAAATTACCTATTAAGCCTATGCTCTCAATGGGATAGGAAAAACAAAACGGGATTGACATCTTAGCGAATATAAATGATCTGAAGTGGTAATTTTGTTACCTATATCTACAGCTCCATCTATCTCGGCAAGAGGACAACCTCTAAAATTAGTAGTTAGTCAACTCAACTAAACTTTAATCTCAAAAATGATTGGGATCAGCCATATAAATTCTTTGTTTCCACACTAAAGATTTTGGGCGACGTCTTCTGATAATTGTAATACCTCTAAATCATATTGTATTCCTCTCTTTCAAGTTAGTTTGAGTCTACACCTTCCTTTCTTCCTCTTCTCTATCACGATGTGCTCAACTTTTCTAACTGAAACATTCCTAGGTCTCCGCTTCACGTGCCCAAGTCATCTTAATCTCCATTCTCTCATCTTTTCCTCAATCAATGCGACTCCCACTTTATCTCTAATGCTTTCATTACGTATCTTTTCCATTATAGTATGACCACATATATTTTAGCATCCTCATCTCAGCAACAATCATCTTTGATACATGTTGTCCCCCCA
The DNA here is from genome assembly GCA_947687605.1 of Reutealis trisperma. Classification (NCBI taxonomy): domain Eukaryota; kingdom Viridiplantae; phylum Streptophyta; class Magnoliopsida; order Malpighiales; family Euphorbiaceae; genus Reutealis; species Reutealis trisperma. The sequence goes on from CANTUT010002039.1 coordinate 25,713, forward strand.
TTGTCCAACACTCACCACCATATAACATAGCCAGTCAAATAACTATAAAATAGAATTTTCCTTTTAATTTATGGGAATCTTGCTGTCACATAGGACTTCCAAGGCAAGCTTCCATTTCAACCACCCAGCTTTTATCCTATGGCTAAAACCTCCTCACAACCTCTTGTCTTTTAAAAGATTGAGCCTAGATATTTAAAATGGGTGCTTTGAGGTAATATCACTCCATCCAGGCTAACCCCTCATTATCTCCAATTTGGCCTTCACTAAACTTGCAATGCATATATTCCGCCTTAGTTCTACTTAATCTGAAATCCTTGGACTCCAAAGTATTCCTCCACAGCCGTAGTTATTTATTAAGTCCCTTATATATCCATCTACCAACACAGCATCGTCTGCTAACATCATGCACCAAGAGATTTCCTCTTTGTTTATGCTTTGTTAATTCGTCTATAACCTAAGCAAAGAGGTAAGTGCTTACTGCGGACCTTTGAAGCAACCCAGCTGAGATAAGAAATTCTCCTGAGTCTTCCCTAATTGTGCGCACACTAGTAGTCGGTCCTTCATACATGTCCTTCAATACATGTATGTACTTAATTGACATCCCCCTTACATTCTAACATCCATCGTAAAATTTCTTTTGGAACTCTATTATAAGCCTCCTCCAAGATAATGAAAACCATATAAAAGTCTTTGCTCGTACCTCTTATTTTCTCCATCAAGGTCCTAATGAAGAAGATTGCTTCCATGGTTCATTAACTTGGCATGAACCCAAATTGGTTGGCAGAGATAAATGTAACACCACGTAAGCAATTTTCTATAACTCTTTCCCACAAGTTTAAAGTATGACTCATGAGCTTAATTCCCCTGCAGTTTGAGCAAATCTGAATTTCTCCCTTGTTTTTGAAAATTGGTACCAAAGTGCTCTTCATTTATCTGGCATTTCCTTTTAAGATTTTATTGAACAATTCGGTTAACCAAGCTTCTTGTACATCACCCAGACACTTCCATACTTCAATCGGTATTCCATTGAGGCCATAGGATTTCCCAACTTTTATCCTCTTCGAAGCCTCCTTGACGTCCGAAAATTTGATCCTTCTAGTGAAGGTCGCATTCTTCTCTATAATCCTGTGGTTTATGTCAACCATGTTACCCACCTTGGCCATTATTGAGAAGTTCATCAAAGTAACTCCACCTTTCTTTGGTGTTCTTATCTTTCACCATGACCTTTCCCTCATTATTCTTGATACACCTTACCTAATTAAGATCTCGACATTTCCTTTCTCTTGTCCTTGCTAACCTGTAGATATCCTTTTCACCTTCCTTCTTTCCAAATTTCTCATACATCTTTTCAAAGGCCTGTGACTTGCTTGGCTCACGGCTCTTTTTGCCTCTTTTTTGGATTCTTATATTGGTCATAAGCCTCCCCATTATCACAATTTGGTAGTCTCTTGTACCATTGTCATTTACTCTTCACTGCCTTTTGTACTTCCTCACTCCACCACCACCTCTCATTTGAGGATGGGCCATGTCTTTTACACTCACCCAGAATTTTTCTAGCCATTTCCCTTATCCTTGAAGCCATATCTATCCATATAGTATTGGCCTCCATGTCCATCTTCCAAGCTTCCGACTTGAGGAGTTCATTCTTAAACATTACTTGCTTCATCGCTTTTAATTCCCACCACTTTATTCTAGATGTCGTACTTCTTCTACACCTCTTTGTCCTTCTCCTGATCTTAACATCCAGAACTACCGACCTATGTTGACTTGTTAAATCCTCTCTAGGATGACTATAGTAGTTCCACTACGTGAAAATAAAATGCGCAAGTCGCTACCAAATATACTCCAAGGAACAACTTCACAAGATTGCACTGCAGTAAGACCTAATTCTTGTCCTACGTTTTGATATCAATTAAGACAATTAATGTTTGATGTGTGACAACAAAAGTGCACATGGCTTTCAGCTGCTTCCATATTCAGGTTCAATTCAAGCCTAGTACTTTAGTTGGGAAAGCTATCTTTGGTACGTACTTGTAGAATTAGCAAAATTTAGTATGGTCCCTAGAGTAAGCAAAAGATAATGCTCTGAGAGAAATTCCAATACCAACTCAAACTGTAAAGCAAGAAAGTAATATATCAAATCTTGAATGAGCAGAAGCTTGAGAAATACTTGGTGTTTGTGCAGTTTTTCAGGCAGATTCTCTGGAATTGCCTAGGATGTGATCAAATTCATTTTAGTCTCACACCTCAATGACACCGGTACCATTGCATGGGTTCATCATAGTTGCGAGTATATAGTGATGGCCCATTATTGTTGCCAGCCAACACGTCATTGGTTATGTAGGTTACGAGTTCAACTTTACTATTGTACGAGTTGGGATCACCTATGGATGTATTAGACTCCACAGTGGCCAACAAAACTATGCCAGTGATCTAGGCGAGGGTTGATTATTTTTTTTTCAAAAAAAAAGAAATTCAACAAAAATATGGTCTTTCTTTTTTTTTTTAAAAAAAAAAAAAATCAACAAAAATATGGTCTTTCTACTCCACCTCCCAAAACCCAGAATCTGAATATAGGCCCTTTTATGCTTGCCATCAATTCCAGAGCTTAAAAAAACCAGCCTTAATATGATGTTTGAAACTTGCATGCTTGCTAGCAGTATGGTGTTGGCAAGTACTTATTTAACTGAAACTACAAGGAAAAATACACAAAATTTCATTGCTTATGAAAGAATAGTTTTGTCTGTCAGACCACGTAAAGTCAGGCTATATGAATGGAGAATCAAGAGAGCATAGAAAACATAGTAAAAGTCACCGCAGAAATGAACATTTTACCTGAATCAGAGACTCCACACGCCGTCGCATGCGAGTATGCATGAAACCCTCTGAGCACTGTTGAGGAATTCAAAGATCAAAACCAACATTTATATACTTGACTCAAGCATTGAACGAAAAAGCGTGACAAAGCAAAGAACTTCAATGTTAATATAACAGCAATCATGCTTAAAGTCATAGCAGGACCTCAAATGACCAGAAACCATTCCCTCATTCATCTAGTACCATGCATGAAATTTTGCAAAAGCAGACATGAATAAAGAATTTATGTAATCTTGCAATCATTTAGAAAATTAGTGAGAAAGGAAAACAGTTCATACAAAATAAGTTTCCCAAAATCAGTGTGTGCAGTATTCTTTTTCCAACATTCTCATATTCTCAAACAATACATTCAGTAGCAGATAGCAGTGACTTAAATACCATGATTAAAAGCATTTGATTGATCAAATGGTTGATTAGGTATGATCATGCCTAACTAAGCACTTTCTGCTCAGAAGGGAACAATAAAAGAAAGTTATAAAGGTTATCCAAATGGTCATCTATGTATGCTTTTGCTGCATGGATATCTAAGCCAACTACCAGGGTATGCTACTGCCACATATTTAGAATGATTCAGTCCACATGGGTTTGTCATTCCTAAGAAGAATACTGCATGAGCTAAAAGCAGTGCACAAATAAGATTAACCCACTTTCAGAGATTGCCAAGCACAAGTTTAAGATTATTCAATTGCTTGATTGACAAAGCGAAACAACTTGGTCAAGATCAACTCTCAATCCTTTTTGAACAGTAACCATTACACTGCAACATAGAAAAATTTAAAATTGCAGAAACAACTTAGAAATTAAGGGCTGGTGTTTTGACTAAAATGATGTTGGCCCATTCATTTTATGATCAACAATTTGAAGCCATATTGTAACAAGGAAACCAAAACCATTCTTTCTTATTTTTCAAGCAGAAAAAGGAGGCATTAACAGTTTTTGGGTCACGACACTTTATCAAGCCCTCTGTGCATTCATATTTTGAAGCTAGCATATGATAAGTTTTACATAACAATTTATGCTAAAGAACCTTAACTTAAAATGACAACTAACATTTTAAATAGAAATTGAGGGATTGAAACAATTTATGAACCATACCTTAACATGATAATTAACATAAGCATGAAATGTCGATAAGTTCCACACTGTGCGGTCCAATTTTTTGCCTTCTACATGGCGAGGAAACATGACTGCACCATTTTTGAATTACAAGTTGTCATGGTGAGGATGAAAAAGGAGGAAATAAACTCTATTTGATTCCTATGCCATTACCAAAAGATACAAATCCTGCATTTGCAGATAATGCTTCAGCAGGAGCTCCCTTCAATTCTAGAGGGGGAGTAGGAGACCACAAACAAGGAGGAGCATTATTAAGTCCAGCTGTACGCCGTGCTCCCACAAATTCCTGAATAAGAATAATAATTTCAAAAGGTTGAAAGCAAGTATACAAAGAATAGATAAAAAAGAAAATAGACAAGAATATATGCTAAACAATCTTGACAACAGAATCTGACAAAAGTGACAGTTAAGAGTCTTCAAAGAGAAAATACGTATGGAACTCTAAAATGTTCACTGAAGAGCATTGGTTAGTTCTTACTCATTCCCTACAAACACAGGCAATTTTTAGACTTGTACATGTACCTGAAGGAAGGAAGTTGCAAGAGAAGTGTCTACAGAGTCCTTGAATATCATAGGGAATACTACAGTAACCTTTTCTGCCTGCCATAAACAATTATGTTTTCTCAGTTTATTGCCATGATTTCTCCTTGAAATAGATAAAAATCCACACATATAAAGCATATGCTCTAGATAAACATACTAAATCAATACTTCAAGATAAACTAAAAGCTAAGAACACTTTCAGCAAAATCTATGAGAAGGAGAAAGAATCAGGAGAAAAGACAATTGTCATAATGGCATTTACAATGGGATATATTTGTTGCCTGCAAGAATTGCATGAAGGTGAAATGAATGCAGGAATAATTGTTGCTCACGTATAATTATACCTGAGGAACAAGGAAAAAAGACTCATTTGGCCGATGCACAAGGGCAATAAGTCGATCCATGTCAGGAGCAACAGTTCTTGAAGCAAGATTCTTTAGAACTACTCTTAATGGGGCGCCCAGTACTACTTCCCTAACAGATGCAATCTTTACCAAAAGTGATTGCCTGTACTCTGCACAGCATCAGTATAGATGTCATTAAGCATGTCAATCAACTGTTAAAAACATACAAAAGCCACAAACTTAAACACAATCCAGATTATATAAAAATCACCAAAAATTTTATGCCATTACTAAATAACCAAATAAATCCTGCACAAACAAAGAAAGAATTCAACACCTTCATTGTCAGTATCACAACTATGCATTTTAAACAAAAATGAGCGCTCAAATGCAAAAGCTTCCTTTTTTTTTTTTTTTAAATTTTGCTACATCAGAAATTTTAAAGGGGAGGAAGGCTTCCAAGGTTTGAAGCCCCATCCTCTTGCATTATGAGGCATACACTTGACAATTGGGCCACTAACAGCTCAAATTCAAGAACATTAACTCATATTAAGATTGATATGCAAGTTTAATGGCATGGTTGGACAGATGAAGCCTGTAAATAAGCCTCTAGCGAGAGCTAATCCCTTAAAGCTAGGTATGTTTGTTCTTAAACAAAAGATGAAAATGTCCAAAAACTAGAAGCTATGTGTGTTTTTGGCATACATATACATTGCAAAGCTCATAATGACCTTAGAAAAAAGAACTCGTAGAACCTTCATCTGGAGGAAGTTTTGACAAATTGAGTTTCAAAGTGAGATTATAGCCATCCCTAGGAGGATCAAGAATCTGCACAACCACACCATACGCAGCCTTTATAGCTTCAATAGCTCCAAAAGGAAGTCCACCCAAGAAAACAGTCTCTGGAGGAGGAATGGGTAATGAAACAGATAAAAGCAGGACATTTGTGTTCTTCATTGACACCTACATGATATTGGGTGTGTGACATACTATACATATAGGTAAAACAAAAGGATTCAAGAACCAAAGAAAAAGAAAAACCTGAATATGGTAGCGAACATCATCGAACTCGACCCAGTGGTAATCAAGTTCAACAGCCTTGTCAAGACTGAAATTCAAACAATATAATGAATTGTAGATCATTTTAAATTCTGGGTTGTTTTCAATTTTCCGATTTAAGATAAAAAGAGAAGCCAAAATTGCGAAGGAAATATCATAATATACAGAGAGAAACGGGAAAAGAACGTACTTCTGAACCCGATTCAACAAGGTTTGAAGAAGAAATCTGGAATGGGGCTGCAACAAAATCATCGATTTCAATTTGGTGGATTCGTTTTCTTGCTTCTTTCTTCTCTTCTTGAATCTTTAAAAACCGCAAATGCAACAGAAATTACTGATCAAATTTCCCTCTGTTTCAAAAAATTTTACGTCAACAAAGAAAGAGCTGAAATGAATATAATGTATAAATGGGATTTGGGATCTTTTTTCCTCGCGAGTCAAGAGTTCGTGTGTCGTGTTGCAGAGGAGATTTCAGATTCTTTTTTTTTTTTTTTTTTTTTTTTATTGGGTTCGTTATCATTATTCATTCACATGCATTTCAAGTGCATTTTTTTTTTATTCCAAAGAAGTACATTAGGCCGCACCATGTTAGCCTCCCCTTTTAACTTTAGTCGCTAAATGGATGACAATTAATTGCGGTTTAGCAAATTTAAATATAAAATCTCCTACTTCTCATATTATTAAAAAGTAATAAAAAGAATAACTAGGTCATATTTTATTGGCTTCAATTTAATTGGCTTCAATTTAATCTTATTTGTCCACTTTAAACCATCTAACTTTTATTTTTAACACCCATTGAACGAATTTTCACATAAGTTAAATTAATAATATATATTTAGGTGAATAATACTATTAATTTTTTTTATTTACATGGTCATAAAATTAAATTGTGAAGTAAATGGCTAAAATATAATATCTAGATTAAGTAATTTAACACTCATAACTGGTATAAAAATAAATTTTTTTCAACATCCAAAACTAGTCCGGGTCATCAGACAAACCGGTTTCTAGGCTAATCCGATTTTAATAATACATCTTTTTCACATCTATCAGAGAGACTGATAAACACAAATGTTAAAAGTGTGTGAGAACTATTGTATAGTGTGATTAAGATTATAAAGGTTGACTTCCTTGATTTGTTTATTAAGTCTATAAATATTTTATATACCATAATAAGTTCTCCAACTTTTATTTTCACACACACATTGAATTAGTTTTTTATGTGTTTAGCTAAACTAAGAAATAAACACATTAAAAGAGTGTGAGGACTTGCAATACCTTAGAAATTGTTGCTCCATATAGTACATGAGTTTATATAGTTAAGTTGTATGCTAGTTAATTTAACTCGACTATGAATGATTGATTCAAGATTGATTAGTGTTATAAAATGATTAAGTTATAAATTAATATGCTTTGATTGATAGATAATTGTGATATGGGATTCTAAATGTTCATCTTTATCAGAAGTTGAATTGAGAAAGTATGGAATAATTTATAAGAGTTAGAAGTGGATATTGAGGACATGGCCTTGATCTACTTTATAATGCCCATTACATAATGGTAACACTCGTTACAAACATTTCACGGTCGTGACTGAAATGTCACACACATTTATTTTAGGGATTCTTAGCATGTAATGCTCATTATATTTTCAGGAATGCTCATTATAGATTTGTAACTCCCATTATCAATGGCTTAGAGCGGTGAATTTTGCTTTTGCCTGAAATTTGATTTTTGGATCGCCATTAATAATGCCCATTACCATAAGTAATGCTCGTCACCATTCAAAAACAAACAAAATAAAGTAAGTTGATTACAAGAAGTATATAAACCATTTCTTTCATTTCTATAGACATCCACACTTCCAAACACTTCTAAACTACCATATTCTCCTATAAAGCCTAAATTTCATCACTTCTCTAAATTTAACCTAAAATTGCTTCTATTTCTCCAAATTAAACCTAACATTACTAAAAGGATCCAAAGATTCAAGCAAGTTTTTTTCGTTCTTTTTGAGGAATATTGGTTGGAATAGAGAGAAATCTTTGAGGTTAATTTAGTATTTTTTTTTTTTTTGGGATATCATTTGATTATAAGATATAATTGCTAGAAGAGCCCAAGGATTAAGAATTCATAGTGAGATTGAGAAATTAAGCTTTAGTGTAGGAAATTAAGTGATATATTTAGTAGTTGATATTAAAATTCTTATATAAGCAAGGTGAGCCAAAGGATTGATAAGCTATAAGCAAGATAGTGTGATTAGAGATTGACTTGGTGGATCATAGCAAAATAGGTGAGTTATCAAATATGATAATAAATGGTAACCCCTTTGGTATTATCTTACTTAATCTTTTAATGACTTATTCATTCTAAATGACTAATGGTATATTGTGATTATTGTTACCACCATTGTTATCGCCATTGTTATTAAAACTATGTTTATTGAAAGACCATGTTGTTTCATTGTTAATGAACATTGTAATTGAAACTGAGTGTTATTGATTAATGATCTATTATTATTGAGAGGCCAATTGGGCCAAAATTATGTATTGTTATTGTATACACCTGACCATGACAAAAATTATAGCCCATGTATGTGATAGAATGCTCATATTAATGGGGATAATCCATTAGGTCATGTGCACCATTGAATCAGCTGATGGAGTCTAAATCATTAATGTCCTACATAAGGAGAGCCATCGTAACCTTAGGCATATGCTCGGACAAGCATGCATTCATTGTTACAAGGAGAAGTTACTACCCTGACTGTTATTGAGGCTTGTGGGGATGGTGGTTTCATCCCGCCTATGAGTACTACATATTGATTAATTGGTGTCATCCTTTCTAGGCACACTATGTTATTGATTGTTAACCTTTATTACATTGTTAAATCAAAACCATTGTTATTCCCTTATGAAATCCCCAAAGTATTGATATGTTTCTATAACACCCTAGATAGTGGTTATTATGATAGACATTAATGTTAGGATGAAGATAAGAGATAAGAAATTATTGAGTCTCAATGATTCATATAAGATTGGTAACAAAAGTTAGAAATGTCAAGAAAGAGCAATGAAGACGAGGTTGGATTTTAAGGATAAAATGGATTTACAAAGGGGAATGATATAAGGCTATATAGTAGATGATGGAAATGATGAAAGACATGACATAAAGAGGAATATATACGAATGAATTGATACGAAGAATTGAAATAATAGACAAATATGACATAGGATAATATAAACGAAAGACTAGATATTAGTAAGAGTAAGATGGGTTCAGTTATGCAAGAAGAGCAAAATAAATGTACGATGAGTCTAAGAGCATATTGACGAAGCTGAAGATGTCCATAAGTTTATAAAAAGAACTAGGTGAGTCTAGATTGGATAAGATGAAGACAAAGCTATAGACTTAATGGTAGGGTATAGGTATCAGTATATGTTTACGAAGATGATTTGTGGGTTCAATGATAAGGCTTCGATGTTTTATATGATTACGAAGCAAACTGGCAGGTTTAAATAGAATAAGATGTTATATTGTAACAAATAAGTATGATTAGATGGAATGTCCTTACCATTGATAGTTTTCTTCAGACTATTAATGAAATTTTCTTTTCCAAGAAAAAGGTACTATTCTAATAAAAGTTTACTTTCCTAATATAAATTGTCTTTTCATAAGGCATTATTAACAAGCATTAAGTCTTTTCATAACATAAACAATAATTGCTTCTTCTCTATTTAAAGCCTTAAAAACTGATCATTTTATTTTAATGGCTACTCTATGTAAAAGTTTATACTATGAGCTTCTCTTTGAAACTCAAAAACAACATACTCTAAATGTAAATTTCTTCCATCCAACTTTCTCTTAAAGAAAGTGTCCAAGATGAAACCCAAGCCTAAAAGGTAGATGATTCTTCTAGTTTTCTTAGAAGGTCTTCAAGTTGGTCTAAAAGATAGATCAGTCAATATAGCAAGATTAAGGTGGACGAGGCCAACCTTAATGATTATCATAACCTAGGTGATGATGTCTCAATCTAGAATGATCAAGTAGTTATCAGGGAGCCATTGGTAGAGATTTTAATGGTGATGATATTAATCTTTATTGAAGAAGCTAACACAAAAAATAATGGAGAAATTAAGAGTGGAAAATGAACTTTAGGTGCTACAGAGCCTAATCTAAGAGTGGAATTTTAAGGCAAGATCATAGAATGTATGGTTAATGTTTTGTAAAGTTTTAGAGCACATGAAAAATATGATGAAAATTTTTTGTGTTTGTTGAATTCCATTGCTTTGCTAACCTTTTATGATCTTATTACTTTTATTAGTATTGTTACCATCACCTTTTGTGGGTAACATAATATTGTATTTTCTTTGTAAGTTATACCAAAAAGTGAAATCAGTGAAGCCATTTAGACTAAAGCTTTCGTCATGCAAGTAAGGTCATTTGGACTAAAGCTCCTTTATTGTAAATAAAGCGGTCTTGCTTGTAACCAAATCCAATTCCATTGTAAATTGATGAAGGTCGATTGGACCAAAATCTCTATCTTGTAATCAAAGCCATTAGATAACTTTATGATTGAAATGAAACAGAAAGTTTATCATTATTATTATTGTTATCTATTGAATGTTAAATTGACAAAATGTCTAACTAATGAAGGAAGTCATTAAACAAAAGGCCCAGGTAACTCGACTAACTGGGTTTATAAATTAAGTTAGATGTATTCTTGCAGGTATGAAAAGATGTTTCTTGGGTATTTAACAGCACACAACTGTTACGAAGCGAATAAGAGTTCACTCCAATGTGCCTTTGATGTTTATTACTTATATCGTGAAGGTATATAATGGTGCTACAATGATGGAGACAT
>CANTUT010002040.1:0-2500 GCA_947687605.1 Reutealis trisperma
TGAAAAACACATCACAATCATGTCAATACCTTTCTAAAGGTCATCATAAATATCATTATCTTAATATGAATTCATTTTAACAATCATCTTAGTATACTTAACACATCCATACATATCAACTTGACAAATAATCTTTCGAGTGCCATGCTTAACGCTTATGATCCATTCATTTCAATCAATCACCTTCATCAACTCAAGACCATTTATTAATTATCAAGTCATCATAACATCTAGTTCCATATTTCCCAATCCATTTACATTCTAATCACAACATAATATTAAGATACCTTAAGTATACCAAAGTGCCTTAAGCTTGTCTAGGGTCATTCCTTCAACAAACATCGCAATTATTATCATTTATTATACATACATACATGTCAATAATCATCAAAATACATTGCATAAAATTATAGACATTGGGATAAAAAATCCCATGGTAGGCCAAATGCATCATCAAAGGGAAAAACTGAATTTTTCTTACTTTTTGCATCTTTCCATCTATTAACAGTAAATGTAAAAATATGGTTCGAATCAAGATTTTTTATGTAAACACAACAAAAATCATTTTAGAATACTAATCCATAGGAATTGGCGCTAATTGGTATATCTCATTCATGAAAATAAAATTTTTGGCTTTAGGATGCAAAACCATGAGTTTTCTTGTTTTTTGGTATTTTTTGGTTATTACAGTAATATGTAACAGGTGGTTTTAAACCATTATTTTTCATCAATCATAGAAAATATTAGTTTAGAACATCTTCATGCATGATTCGTCAGCCATAGATAATAATTATGCAAGAAAATTCTAAGTTTCCAAGGCTTAGGGTGAAAATCATTAGTTTTTCGCGCTATCCATTCATTACAGTAATATACAAACACATGATTTAAATCATTCGTTTTCAATCCAAACAAAAAAAATATCAATTTAGAATTCTTTCTCACACAAATCGGCAGCCATATATTAATTTAATACTAGAATTTTCCAACTTCTAAGTTCTAGCACAAAAACGTTGAATTCCTTTGTTTTCTGAAACTTTCCGGATACTACAGAAATATGCAGAAATATAATTTAATCCAATATTTTTCATCAAAACATATCAAAAATCAGTTTATAAACCAATAATGTGCAAATCGCCCCCCATTAGTGATGTTTATGCTAAAAATTGAAATTTTAAGTTATAGGATTCACCTTTGAAGAAATCGCCGTAGTGAGGTTGGTGCTTTCAGTAGAAAATGATTTTTTCTTTCAAGAAAAACATCTAGTCTGAATTTTATCTATAAAATCAGTAAATATTTAGTTTAAAATAATTTTTCCAAGATTATTTTCATAAAAATCAAATAGCAAATTGAAAGGAAGGGAAAAACTGACAAAACGGTCGTGAAATCGCAAGTTTGAAAGTATTTTGTGAATTTCGGTAGAGAGATTATTTTTCAGAGAATTTTTTTGCCAAAATCATGAAATAAAAGAATGGCAGGCTGCTGGAATGAACGGGCTGGCCAAATTTTTTCATTATATATTAGGGTTTGGGATGCAATTTCCAAATTTGCCCTAATGAGCTAGGTTAGGAGTGTTTTAGCGTTGTGCGCTTTTAGGTATTTGGGCTTTTTAATTAATTTAGGGCTGATTATAGGTAATTAAAAATAAACTATTTTTCTCATTTTTTCTATAAAATTCCCCCCAAAACATTTATTTAAAACTACTCATAAAATTATTTTATGCTTAAAAATCGCCTTTTTACATGAAAATTATTTTACAAAAAAAAATTATTTCATGTTAATACATTCTATTTAAATCAACTATTTCACAATAATAATTCATATTAGGTATATTAAAATTAATTTAACATGCCCTAAATCCATAAATCATGTCACACATAAAAATTCATATAGTCACACAATTTGTCACAATAACCCTAAATTTAAATAATTTGTCACTAAAACTCCTAGGGTAGATGTGGGTTGTTACACCTATTTGAAAGTGTAGTGTTCGATAAGTTAGTGCGGGACCATCCTAATTAAACCAAATCATTATGGTAATATTTACATAAGCAATTAATCCTTGCCATTTTTTTTTTGCAATTATAATGTAAAATTTATAAGTCTACAAGCCAACTTTTTGATGCTATTAGGCTCATATGACCTAAATGGTATGGTTATTAAACCTTAGGATGGTCCATGCTTCAAATATATATTGTATGTACTTGATTGTTCTTGGTCCTTTAAATGAAAGGATTGCTTCAAATAAACATACCACCCTAGTGCAATGGAAATGAAATAGTGGACAAGTATTTGCTATATGTTTGCTTTTATAAGCAACATGTTGCAAAAAGCAGCATATGAGCATAACAAACATCCAAAAGATTATGCTTCATCTACAATAGTTATATGATGAGCATAGTCGAATTGCTCAATATGGGATATTGAAGCAGTTAATTTGTTTAAGTATAAAAGAAAGGACTTATGTTGAAAATCATATTCATATAATGATTAAATTCATTAA
>CANTUT010002040.1:10000-97409 GCA_947687605.1 Reutealis trisperma
CATTCTTCCTTTCAATATTGGCTCGCACTTTGGCATGTAGTTCTTTTATAAATTTTGCCTTCTTTTTACCATCCAAATCTGTAAGTTTATTAGCAGGCAAAGGAAAAATATCTAAAGGCATCAAAGGATTAAACCCATACACAATCTCAAAAGGTGAAAAGGAAGTAGTTGAATGAACGTTCCTATTATATGCAAACTCAATGTGTGGTAGGCATTTCTCCCATTGTTTCAAGTTCTTTTGTATGATTACATGCAACAAAGTAGAAAGTCTTCTATTGACTACCTCGGTTTGCCCATCCATTTGAGGATGTGCCACCATAGAAAATAGTAATTTAGTCCCTAATTTTCCCCATAAAGTGCGCCAAAAATGGCTTAGGAACTTGACATCCCAATTGTTCTAGGCAAACCATGCAAATGAACTACTTCTTTAAAGAACAAATCAGCAATATGTGTGGCATCATTAGTTATAGCACAAACAATGAAGTGAGCCATTTTACTAAACCTATCAACAACCACAAATATACTATCCATACCACTTTGAGATCTAGGCAACCCTAACACAAAATCCGTAAAAATATCAGTCTAAGGATGAGTAGGTAAAGGTAAAAGGGTATACAAACCATGTGGCTTGACCTTATACTTTGCTTGTTTACAAGTAATACACTTATCACAAACAGATTGCACATCATGCTTCATGCTAGGCCAATAAAAATGTCCGTGCAAGATGTCTAAAGTCTTTTAAACACCAAAATGCCCCATCAAACCACCCCCATGAGTTTCCCTTACAAGCAACTCTCGTATAGAACATATGGGCACACATAATTTATCCCTTTTAAACAAAAAACCATCATGCCTATAATATTCTCCAAATGCACACCTTTCACATGCATTCCATGCTTGCCCAAAATCAGCATCATTCACATACAACTCTTTAAGAAACTCAAAACTAAGTAATTTAGTTTGCAATGATGAAAGTAATGCATACCTCCTAGATAAAGCATCAGCAACAACATTTTCCATTCCATGTTTATACTTAATCACATAAAGGAATGTTTCTATAAACTCTAACCATTTAGCATGCCTTTTGTTAAGCTTTCCTTGGGATTTCAAAAATTTTAAACTTTAATGATCAGAATGAAAAATGAATTCCCTAGGCCAAAGATAATGCTGCCATGTATGTAGAGTCCTAACTAATGCAAACAACTCTTTGTCATAAGTAGGATAATTCAAAGCTGCCTCATTAAGCTTTTCACTAAATATACAATAGGTTTGGAATCTTGCATCAAAACAGCCCCAATCCCAATCCCAGATGCATCACATTCAATTTTGAAAGCCTTATCAAAATTAGGCAACCTTGACAAGGGTGCATTTGTTAATTTATCTTTCAAAGTATTAAAAGCTCTTTCATGCATATCATCCCACTTAAACACAACATTCTTTTTAACAAGCTTATTCAAAGGTGCAGCAATAGAACTAAAATTTTGAACAAACCTTCGATAAAAACTTGCCAAACCATGGAAGCTTCTTACCTCGTTCGCATTCTTTAGTGTAGGCCATTCCTTAATTGCCTTCACCTTTTCCTCATCAACACAAATTCCACGCAAACTCATAACGAAACTAAGAAATATCACAGATTCCAAACAAAATGAGCACTTCTTAAGATTAGCATACAACTTGTGCTCCCTCAACATGCAAAAGACAGCATGCAAATGATTTATATGTTCATCCAAACTTTTGCTATATACTAAAATGTCATCAAAGTACACTACCACAAATTTTCCAATGAAAGCATGCAACACATGATTCATTAACCTCATGAATGTACTAGGTGCATTAGTCAAACCAAATGGCATTACCAACCACTCATACAATCCATACTTAGTTTTAAATGCAGTCTTCCATTCATCACCTTCTTTCATTCTACTTTGATAGTAGCCATTCTTTAAATCTATTTTAGTAAACAAACAAGAGCCATGCAATTCATCCAACATATCATCTAATCTAGGAATTAGATGTCTATACTTTACAGTGATTTTGTTGATGGCTCAATAATCCACACACATGCGCCATGTTCCGTCTTTCTTTGGAACTAAGATGACAAGAACTGAACATGGGCTAAGGCTTTCCTTTATGAATCCTTTCTCCACCAATTCATCCACTTGCCTTTGAATCTCCTTTATCTCCTCCGGATTAGCTCTATAAGCTGGTTGGTTTGGAATTGAAGCTCCAGGCATGAAATCAATTTGATGTTCAATACCTATTAAGGGAGGTAAACCATGTGGAATCTCCTCGGGAAATAAATCATCAAATTCCTATAATAGAGAAACAACAACACTTGGCAAAGAACGATTAAGCTCATTAGTTGAAAAATACACATCCTTGTACATAAGTACAAGTAATTGTGGCCTTGACATTAAAACATTTTTAACCTCACTTTTTCCAGCAAATGCACTTATTCTTTTTGTGTTTCTCTCCTTTTTCCACACTTTCCCTTTCACTCTCACTCTTTTTCCCAATTTCACTTTTTCTTTTCTCTTGCTCATTCTCTTTCTTTTTTTATTCGCTCTCTCTCTTTTTCTTTTCCTCTATTTCACTCAACTATTTTTCTCTCAATCTACATTCTTTTGCTATCCTCACTTGATCCTCATAAGCTTGCATAGGAGAGTGTGAACCATCAAAATTGCACCTCCAGTGTACCGTCTCTCAGTTATGAACCCATAGGATCAAATCGAGCTCGAATTGGAACTAAAAAGGGCCCAAAACGGACGAAAACAGGTCAAATCGCACGAGGGGCATGCCTACTGTGCCGGCAGGCCGGCACTCCTACCATGCCACCGTGGGAGGCACTAAATTGATGCCGGTAGATAGACGGCACACCTGCCATACCGCTCAGATGGCCGGCGCGTAGCCAATGTCGCTCATGCTGCCGGTGACGCGCCGACGCTGCCGTCCATACCCCCGGAACCCCCTCTGGCAGCTCTATAAATAGAGCCTCCTCCAAGATCATTTGGCATGATTTCTAATGCATTCCAACACAATTCAAGAGATTTCAAAACAGTTGAGACATATTTCAAGGCATAAATTCTTTCTTATACTAACACACTTATTGCTTCTAGATCCAGATTCCAAGTTTCTTTTGAATTCAAAGTGGAGTTGAGATCCAGAGCAAAGCTCGTTCTATTCGTCAGAAAACCAAGAAAAGCAAAGGTATAATCCTTCTTTATTTTCAAAATTCTAAATTCAGATCTAGAATTCTCTTTAGGTCTAAAACTGAAAAGATCTAAAATTTATTAATTTAAGAATCAGAATTAAGTTAATAAACAAATCAACATCTTTTTATAACCCCTCCTTCACAAAAAGGGAGAACTGCGTGGGGTTTAATTCCTATTCAATAGGATACACATGCTACCATTATGAAGGGCATCAACTCCAAAATCTTTTTATTAACATTGTTTTCCTTTTTACTTTGATTTATTTGTATTAATCTTTTGTTTATCATTTTATTTTTAGTTTATTTAGGGGAATGTATGTTTTTCCTAGTACCTATAAGGGCTACAGGAAAGATCCTCTTTATTTCAATTATTTTGATATTGTAATAATTAAGTAGTATTTATCTTGCTCATTTATTGTCATTCCATTTCATCATATATATATATATATATCTGTTTCATTCATCATTATATTCTTGTTCATGCATACACAAAAATTCTTTTTTTTCAAGAGTTATTTTGCAATTTTAGCCAAACTAAAGAAAATATATTTTCTTAATTATGTAATTACCAAAACCTAATCCCCGAGCCCTCCTTGGTCACTCGCGGATTGGTGCATTTTCCATTGGGATAAAATCAAATCATTTTTGGAGTCAATCAATTTGGGTTTTCTTTAATTTTCCAAATTAAAATAAGTAAATTAAAGTGGTGACTCTCTTTCACAACTTTCAAATCACAAAAATCAATTTTCTGAACTCACAGCGAGTTCCAATCGTGGAGTTTCTCCCAAAGAGCATTTTGATTCCTCGGCAAATCAGATCGATGCTCGGGTGAGGTCTCATAGTTGGCAACTCCATTGGGGAGCAGAAATCTTTTTTCAAATAAAAAGATAAAGTGGATTACTTTTGGTATAATACCAAGTTTGGCTTTAAACATAAAATAACTCTTTCATGCATCACTACATTAGACTCCTTGTCCAAAAAACCCTAGCTTCCTGGGAAAACAAAGGATAGAAAGTAACATCGAGTGGACAACCTTCCTTAGGTCTGCTTGCCGATAGTGAAATCATCCAGCCCATGACGTATCCTCTAATCCTTTTAGAGGGGTAATGAGTATGCACATACCATTGGACCCATGCGAGGCTCCTTGTCTCACATGTGGTTAGGTATATCGCATCTCTAGTGTGATGGTTCCCTTCAAACTACCTTAACCCTTTTATGTAATGACTCATAGAACCTTTCCTTTAGGATTGTACATACCATAATACTGAAACTTGGTAAGTCATTATCATGAAACCTTTTCCATTCATGCATACATGCATGCATGTATAAACCTTACAAAGTTGGAGAGTTTTGATTTCACTCAAACACTGCTAGTCTCAATCATAAACCTATGTCAACGCATGGTCCCAATCAAGAGCTGTTATATTCCATGATCTTTATTCCATACCTAAGCTAGAAACTAACCCAGCTTTATCTCTCTATCCTAAAGGTTGACAAGATGTCGGTTGCTGGAAATGAGACCACTACCACCAGAGCTGATGAGATCTTTAATGAACTTTTCGCCAAGCTCTCAGAACACTAAGAGACCATCATGAAAAGGCAAGAGGCCCTCTTCCAAGACATGCTGAAGGCCCAAAGGAGGGCTATCATGGAGGATGTATGTGCCATGTTAGAACAGACCTCCCTAGCTCAAAACTCTACTGACTCGAAATCATTCAAATCTAACTCAAAACCTACCTTTTATCCTGTCTATGGATCCACTTCTAGAGTTGAATCCAAAGACAAAGAACCTGCAAACACTGACATTATTCCACCATTGCCAATCCCATCACCCGAGTTCCTTAAAAATAACTCACCAACAAATGTCACTTCTGCCTTCACTTCCCAACCCGCAGATCTTTTCTAAGGGAAGGAAGTTAATCCTAAAATAAAAGCTTATATAGAGAAGATGGAGCGCATGGAAAAGATGCTGTTGGGAATGAAAAAGAAAGAGGATCTGGTTGATACAGAATCCTTAAGCTTATTTCCTAATGCAAGGGTTCCTCCCAAATTCAAAATGCCTGAGTTTGACAAATTTGACGGAACTACCTGCCCCAAGACCCACCTCAAAGTATATGTGGGAGCTATGCATCCATTAGGTGTGGATAATCAACTTCTAGCCCAATTGTTTCAACAATCACTGACCGGTACAACTGTGAAGAGGTTTGTGGACTTAGATGTCACCAAGAAACAAACCTGGGATGACATCTGCAATATTTTTGTTCAACAATATCATTACAACATCGAGGTCAATATAACCAGAAGAGACCTCAAGACCACCAAACAGTATGCTAAGGAATCCTTCTTGTCATTCCTTACAAGGTGGAGGAAGAAGGCTTCTTAAATGGTAAACTAACCTCCTGAAAATGAGCAAATTGATATAATTGTCAAGAATCTTCTGCCAATTTACCAAGAGAGGTTACAGACTCAGTACTTGCCTTCCTTTAAAGCCCTAATTGCCACTGCTTCAAAAATCAAAGACTTGATTCAGAGTGGTCAGATTAAAGAAGAGACTGCATCAGGGTCAAGGTATAAGAAGCCCACTCATTAGGGTAATGTCACTTCCTCAATGAATCAGAAAAGGGGGAAAGTTAATGCTCTAACTATCAAGAAGCCTATCCGGATTGAAAGGAGGTAGTTTTCTGATCTTGGGGGTGTGCCTATGAGTATTATCCTTAAGAAGCTACTTAAGGGAAACATGGTGAAACTCCTTGAGCCAAAACCAGTCCCCAATCCACTTCCCAAAAATTACAACCCACATGATAGGTGTGATTATCATCAAAGACCTGGGCACAAAACAGATGCGTGCAAGGCCCTTAGACACAGAATTCAGGACCTCATTGACTCCAATGACCTGATTCCACCAAAAGCCCGACCCAATATCAACACCAACCCTCTACCTAACCATACAGTCAATGCCATAGACAATCACGAGGGAGTTGAACCCGTCTCCTTGATAGAGTCAAGCCCCGATTATTGTTGTGTCCTGGACCTCACTAACCTAGTTGAGGAAATTGATGCCATCACCAGAAGTGGCAGAGTTATCCAGAACCAACCAAGCCCAAACACTCAACCTATCCAACCCATACCTGCACCTGCCGACAAATTGAAAGGGATTGTTGAACTAGATGAAGATCCCATTCTTAAACAACTTAAGAAAACACAAGCCAACATCTCAATTTGGAGTTTGATCCAGTCTTCATATCCTCACCGCCAAGCTCTTTACAAAGCGCTGAATCAATGCTAAGCTCCAATTGACATCACACCCGAGAACCTTGTTGCTTTTATTTCCTCTGCTGCTAAAGGGGTGTCCATCACTTTTGGAGAAACTGACATTCCAGAAGGAGATCCTAACCACAATAATGCCTTTTACATCATAGTGGTAACACGGGGAAAGACTGTGCTAATGGTTCTTATTGATAATGGTTCAACCTTAAATGTATGCCCTCTAAAAGTAGCAAGCTGCTTGGGATTGGAGGTTACTGATTTTACCCCTTCGGATCATATTGTAAGGGCGTATGACAATACCAAGAGGGAAGTCCTTAGGGTAACTATCATCGATGTAACTATTGGGCTAACATCTTTCACCATACCATTTCAAGTGATTGATGTACCTTCTTATTTTAACCTACTACTTGGGAGGCCCTGGATCCATCAAGCAAAGGCTATCCCTTCCTCCTTACACCAGAAAGTCAAGTTCCCTTTTATTAATGGGGTCATGACTATAAAAGGGGACATGCATGGAATACCAGACATTCCATGCTCTGTTCCAATTCTCGAGATTCAGCCTGAGCTATCCTCCTACCCACTTTCAAGTTTCTCCTTCATTCAATACATTGAGGGTAAAGAGGGTTTGGGAAGAAGCCAACAGGGCTTAAAGTCTTTCCTAGACTATCCAGTTGCAACACCACTATTTGGGCTAGGGTATGAGCCCACTGATGAGGATTTGGAAGAAATGGAAAATCGGGCCAAAGACATAATAGCTACCCTTAAAAGAGGCTTGAGATAGAAGACTGTGAGCCAATCTACATGCTCAGTCAGGATTGGAAAGAGAACATAGAGGCTAGTCTTTTTGATGAAATGTCCATGCTTACTGTTGAGGAGGAGAAAACTGACCCTTCCACCTTAATCCAACCTACCGAGACCGAGTTGCAAAATTGGTCCTTTAAGGAGAGCCCCTTCTATCCATCTGAACTAGAGTCTGAACCAAAATCCATACCCGAATCAGAGTCTCAGTCTGAGATAGACTCATCTTCTAAATCTGAGTCTGTCTCTTCTATATTGATAATGTAACTGACCTTGAGGGTCTAACTTTTCAATTTAATGTAAATTGGGACATATCCCCATTTGAGGTCAATAAAAATCATACTCTTTCCTCTTATGACTCTGTGTCTCCATTTTTCTTTGATGTTCCAACTTTTAAATCTGACTTAAATGAGACATCAAGAAAAAATGAAATAAATGAAATAAAAGATGACACAATTAAAGAGCCCATTAATGCTGGCACTCATAACATGCTAAAAATTACATTCATTGCATCTACATGCATAAACAAGGATCATATTGAAAAGATGATCAGACAATTTCAAGACTGCTTCACATGGCAACCGAAAGACATGACAGGGTTAGATCCAAGCATAGCAGTTCATAAAATCCCAGTTTACCCAGGTGCTAAGCCTATCAAGCAGAGATTGAGAAAACTCAAGACAGAATGGTCTTTACCAATCAAAGAAGAAATTGCCAAGCTACTGGACCACAACTTCATTGAGCCCATCAACTATCTATCTTGGCTTGCTAACATTGTGCCGGTTCCCAAGAAGGATGGTAAAGTCAGAATGTGTGTGGATTACAGGGATCTGAATAAAGCCTATCCCAAGGATAATTTTCCCTTGCCTCACATTGATCTATTGGTAGACCGCATGGCAGGTTCTGAATTGGTTTCCTTAACCGACCTGGCTACAGGGTATAATCAGATAATGGTTCATCCTCCTGACAAAGAGAAGACAGCTTTCATTACTGAATGGGGCACCTATTGCTACCAGGTTATGCCATTTGGGCTTAAAAATGCTAGGGCAACATACTAAAGGATGGAAACTACTATTTTCCATGCCATAATGCATAAAGAAATTGAAGTTTATATGGATGACATAGTAATAAAAGGCACCACAGTTGAAGAACATTCAGAGGCACTAAGGTGATTCTTCCTTAGACTTCGCCAGTACAATCTCAAGCTCAATCCTGCCAAATGTGTCTTCGGAGCCTCATCTGGAGTATTCCTAGGCCATATGGTCAACAAGAAGGGTATAGAAGTGGACCCTACTAAGTCGAAGGCAATTCTAGAAATGCCACCTTCAAAAATAGAAAAGGAGATAAGAGGTTTCCTTGGACAACTACAATACATTAGTCGATTCATCAATCAGTTGGCTGATGTATGTGGTCCCATCTTTAAGCTACTCATAAAAGGAGCCTCCAAGCAGTGGAATGATGACTATCAGAAAGCTTTTGACCAGATCAAGCAGTACCTACTAAACCTACTGGTACTACAGCCACCAAGGTTTGGAAAGCCCTTGTTGATTTATCTATCAGTAACCGGTGAAGCAATGGGGGCAATGCTTGCCCAAAATGCTCCTTACTCGAGCAAGGAAAATGCCATCTATTACTTGAGCAAAAGGATGCTGTCTCATGAGCTCAAGTATAGTTTTACAGAAAAGCTGTGTCTTACTTTGGTATGGGTCTGCCACAAGCTGCAACACTACCTTTGTTCCTTTATGACTCATGTTCTTGTTGACAAGAGCCCTTTGAAATTCCTTATGGAGAAGCTGGTTCTTGACAGTAAGATGGCAAGGTGGATGGTTATATTAGCTGCATATGATCTGAAATATGTACAGCGAAAAGCAATTAAGGGTAGCATAGTGGCTGATTAGTTAGCTGCAGCTCCAATAGATTATCATTGGGTCGAGCCTGAATTTTCTGATGAAGACATCCTGACAATTGATAGTGAAGTATAGAAGCTGTACTTTGATGGGGCATCTAACAACAAAGGGTATGGTGCTAGCATTGTGTTCATTACACCGAGTGGGGAAAACCTACCCATAGCCATCAAGCTAAACTTCGAAGTAACAAATAATGAAGCAAAATATGAGGCATGCATCTGCGGTCTTGAAGCAGCAATAAGGCTCAGAATCAAGTGCCTTGAGATTTATGAGGATTCAAATCTAATAGTTTCCCAAGCCTTGGGCAAGTGGAAGATCAGAGAAGAGCGTTTGGTTCCTTACCATAAACGCCTAAATGAACTAGCAGCTAGTTTTCATGAACTGTCTTTCCATTATCTTCCAAGAATGAAGAACAGATTTGTTGATGCTTTGGCAATACTCACCTCAATGCTTGATATAAGCGACGGCTTTATAATCATAACTGTTACAATTGAAGTTAAGCATGAGCCAGGCTGTGTAGCTCATTGTTTGAATATTCAAGTGGCTAATAGCAAACCATGGTTTTGGGATATCTTCAATTACATCAAGAATGGACTCTACCCTAAAGGGGCCTCTAAAACAGAAAAGAGGACTTTAAGATAGTTGTCCAAGAGTTTCATTCCAAACAGGGAAGTACTCTATAAACGGGTTTGGGATAACATCCATCTGAGATGTGTCACTAAAGCAAAAGCCCAATAAATCATGGAACAAATGCATGGTGGCAACAAAGGCCCATATATGAACGTAATTACTATAGCCCGCAAGATCATGAATCAGGGTTACTTCTGGCTTACTATGAATCAAGATTGCGCAAGATATGTGCAGAAGTGCCATAAGTGTTAGATCTACGCCAAACTTCAGAAGAAGCCTCCTGTACCTCCATCTCCCATCACCATGCCTTGGCCATTTGCAACTTGGGGCCTAGATGTCATTGGCAAGATAAGCCCAAAGTCTTTCGGCAAGCATGAATTCATTTTAGTGATTGACTATTTCTCCAAATGGGTTGAAGCTGCACCTTACCAGATATTGGACTCCAAACGAGTAGCCCAGTTTATTTGTACCAATATCCTTTGTAGCTACAGAGTCCCTTTTGAGATCATCACTGATAATGGATCTCACTTCCAAAAGGAGGTTGCTCTACTATTAAAGAAGGAGAAAATTCAGCACCACAAGTCTTCTCCATACAGACCTCAAATAAACGGTACAATTGAAGCTGCAAATAAGACTCTTAAGAGTATACTGCAGAAGATGGTTGATAACCATAAGGATAGGCACCTGCATTTGCCCTATGCCTTATAGGAATATAGAACAATAGTACGAACTCTAACAGGTGCTACACCTTACTCTTTGGTGTATGGGATGGAAGTCGTTCTTCCAATCGAGATAGAAATCAAGTCAGCTTGCATCCTGAGGGCGAGTCAATTGGACGAAGTGGAATGGGCAAAAGGCTACCACAACCAACTTCTTGCCATCGATAAAAAGAGAATAGATGCCTTATATCAGATGTAAGGTTATCAACAGAAACTAGCTCGACACTTCGATAAGAGAGTCAGGGACAAAGGATTACAAGAGGGTCACCTTATCTTGAAAGAAATAAGGGCACCTGCTCATGATCCAAGGGGAAAATTCAAACCAAACTGGAGTGGTCCATTTGTGATCAAGAATATCTTATCCAGAGGAGCAGCAATCCTGACAGACTTGGATAGCATAGAATTTGCTAGCCCATGCAACCTAGATCAACTCAAGAGATACTTTGCATAAAGCATCCTTGTAATTCATGTATAGCATTTGCAATCATTGTAAAATCATGCTCAGCATTCACATCTTTCCTCAAAGTCAGAACTACGTGGACCTGATTCTCCATAAAGAGGAAAAAGAATAAAAATCATGAATCATTGTAAGGAGATATGTTGGCAGCCCATACGGGTTTGGTCTAATTCATCAATAAAATTTTCATTTCACATTCACTCGACTCTTAATTGTGTCATAAAAAAATGAAATGAAAACAAGCTTGCTAAGTTGAAAACCCAAAAGGGAGGCTTAGGCAAAAGTTAGACCAACAAAAAGAGATGAAAAAAATGAATGATGTCTTATTTTATCATTTAAACCTTGGAACATTAAAAGAAAATAAAGACATGATCAAAATTTGTCCTAAGCTAAAACAGTAATCATGACTCTTACTCTATCTCCTCGAGTATAGTGGCCCTTCTAGCCTTCTCTGATTTTCGCGAGTTGGCTATCCACCAGTCAATATACTGCATGGATTTTCTGCTTTGGTTAGCAGGGCGAACAGTATGAAAACCCCTTACCCATCTATTTCTAACAGCTCGGGCAATAGTCTCGGTAATCAAAACAGATTCAAACAGAGTGCCATCTGGAGGCATGCCCTGACTGTGTCCCATTTGGCATATAACCCTAGTAGCTTAATAGAATGTCACCATCTTCAACCTCAGCAAGTATACCATCTTGTAGCCAAAGCTCATGGTCATGAAACTTTTGATCTTGTACCACTCACACGTCTATAGCAGGTCATCAGAGTCTAGCTCCATCAACCATTTTGTCTGTTCTTTCTCAGAATTCCGTTTAATCACAATGGTCTGAGTTCTATACCATAAAGCAAAATAATCCACCTTGGTGGGAGGTCCAACTACCTAGAGATGATCTCTCAGCCAAATATGAAAAGTGCAAAAGAGATAAGCATAAAGAAAACACAAAAAGCAGTTGAACTGAAATACAAAAGCTACATTTCAACCTGAAGAATAATAGGGCTAATTGACCACGGCCCATTAGAAGTACAAGACCTGTCTAAACTCATGATGGTCTCAGCCAGCACTATAGTTACAATAGATCTCCCTTCCTCCATTTGCGAAATCAGCTCAGTGACTCTAGCATTGCCCCAACCAGTAGGGCTCACAAAAATGTATCTGGCAGTCGGACAGAAGGATAGAGCCTACATCCTCAAATGAAACCACCCATCATCCTCAAAATTCTTAGGATCATGAAATTCTGTTATCACAGCAGTCAAATCTACCAAATCATCCATTACCATGGGACTAGCAACCTCTGTGCTTAAGTCAAAAAGTCCTTTAAAGGAGTTGAAATATCCTACTTTCTCAATAGGAGTAGCCAGCATAGCTTCTAGATTAGATCTGAGTAACATAGAAAACTCCTCGAATGTAGGACACATCTCTTCCATAGATGCCCCAAATATGAAGACATGGGCAGTTGGATCCCAAAAGCACAAGCAGGCACGTAGAAATTCCCAATCAATCTTTATGCCTCTTAAGGTGGGCATAGCACTTACCCCATACCTTTCCAAGTTAATTCTCTCCACTTTGGTCTCTAACAACCACGCTTGGTTCTACGGCATCCTCGTCTGGACATATCATGCTTGTGACTATCCTCTGACATATCCCTATCGTGCAGAAAGAAGGTCAAAGCAAATGCATATCGGCCTAAAAGGTCATAGTGATAGCGAACAAACTCCATAGGAACCTAGGGAAGAAAAGAAAATATATGAGAATCATTACAAGGCAGACTGACAAAGGGCTAAAAGTACCAACTGTGCAAAATGTTCACCTTTGTAACAGTCTCAGGGATAGTAGGGAAGAAGTTTGGACGATCATCAGGAAGATGGTAGCGTCGTGATTGGCCGTCATAAGAAAAATAATCCAGATGAGCTGGCAAACAGACAAGACCAGCAGGCAAGGGAACCAGATCAGTTAGACCTCCCACTGAAGCATCTGGAGCTGAGGCTAGAGCTAAGCCACTAGCCCTTGAAGGACCAATCCCAGAAGGATCAGCTGCAAAACCTAAAGGGCCAGCCATAATACCTGAAGGTCTAACCCTAGAACCTATGCTGCCAACTAGAATAGTACCGCTAGCTCGTGGAGAGAAAAAGCTCCCAACTCTGGAGGGAGGACCTCGGGAAGATGCTGAGCTAGATCCCTTATGTGACAGTCCCCGCAATCTATTCAAGGGAGGTGTCCCCCGCATCAAGGATGCCTCGCAAAACTCATCATAGTCCATGTCAGGCAATAGAAAATCCAAACAGGAAACTATGGCAGCCCAATCATCCTCTCCCAGGATAGCTAGCCCAAACCTCATGTCTGCCAGAGGGGATTGTGGCACAACTCTCTCTCCTCTAACTTGTGCCCTTACTCTCTCTCCCAAGTAGAACATCCTCAAGGACTCACAGCGGAGCAAGAGTCGACAAGACAACAAGTCTATGCTAGGCCTGATCCGGTCAGGAATCCACTCTTCGAACCTGATAAATGGCGACCATCTCACCTGCAAACGGATTGCAATATTCAGCAGTAGAAGATAAATAGTAAGATTCAGGTTAAGATCAATAAAGAAATACCTGGTCTATGGTCACAGTAGCAAAGATCTGTCTGCACTGATCAAATGTTCACACCATGAAGAAAGGTTTGTTAGACGCCCTCCAAATGTGTCTATAGGGGGGTCAATAGCAGTAGGCTCTCTCAGTGATGGAGCCAGCATCAAAAAATGCTCATAAGCCTAGTACTGCAGGAAACAGAATTTTGTCAGTCACTAAACAGAGATCAGACAATAGAATACCATAGTGTAATACTCACCTCGAGCACAATGAAGGTGCCACCATGGTCGCAAAGCGTGCCACGGGAAATGCTGCACAGCTCATGATACATAGCACAAAGGAATGCACCTCCCCAGTCAAACTCCACAATCTCATCCAGATTCTCCAAGGATCGTAGGATATTCAAATTTATGCAGTCCTTATTGTTATGTAGAAAAGTATAGCTCAAGATAATCAAGGCACAAAGTCTAGCACCCTGATCAACACCATACTGGCTAGGAGTTTGACCCATGGTCATCAAGACCTAATGAAGCCAAGAGCATGGGACATTGAAGTTCCCACGAGGGGGATCAGCCCTAATCAGAACGGTCAACTCTATAAAAGAGCACTCGATCCATGAAGAATAAAACTCGAGAGGATGAGATATGAAATGCATACCAGTAAGCATGCTCCACTTGAATGAAGTGACTATTATCTCATCGCAGGAAAAGTGGAATGTGTTTGTAGTATCCCACCAATGCTCTGCCAGTGCCCGAACCACAATGGTGTTAACCGGCTGCTTGACATCCAGCTCTAGCCACCTGAGCAAGCCAAATGGCTCAAGGCACAGACGAATAGCCTCCTGATTATTCAGATAAATGCGGACCAGCTCCATGACACTATGGCCACCCCTAGGCCTCAATTGTGTTCTCTGTAATTTTTGTAAAAAAAAAATTAATAATTATCAGAATTCTTACTGACTATACAGGGAAAGGAAAGCATACCTGAAGAGATCCAGTATAGCTAATGTGGTGATCTGGCTCCTTCAGCAATGTCTCCGGGTCCTGAGCACCCACTGCTGGCTGATTGAATACTTTTATATTGAGAAAATAAAAAAAGAGAGAAAAAGAAAAATTTTAGACAAGAAAAGTAAAGCTAGAGAGAGAGAGAGAGAAGAGAAGAGAGAGAGTGAAAATGAACATATGAGGAAAAGTGAAGGAAGTGAAGGTTTTATAAAAGTAGAGGTGGGCCCCCCCTTATAACATCTTTTTTCTTTTTTGATTCGTAGGTCTAGTTCACGTGGTTTTACCATAACGGGCTCATTTTAAATCAAAATTCAGTTCTGTCTGAAGCAGTGAATCCGCATGATTTTTATCCATCTCTCGAAATAAACGGGGTCTCGATCGAAGTTCAAAATCTCCTACAATCACAGAAAAGCTAAAAATTCAAAAATAGCTTGAAAATTAGAAAATAGTCCAAACAAAGTCAGAATAGCTAGAAATCAGACATGAAGCTCTTGCATAACTCCCAATACTGAAAGGGACATTCAGAATGCTTAGAACGACATCCTAAGCCTTCTGGTTCACACTTATCAAATTTAGCCTATGTTTGGCCAAATCAGATAAGAGGGCCAGCTGTGAACCCTCAAAATTGCACCTCTAGTGGACCGTCTTTCAGTTACAAACCCATAGGATCAAACCATGCTTGAATCAGAACTAAAATGGGCCTGAAACAGGTCAAACTGTACGAGAGGCATGCCTGCCGTGCCGCCCAAAAGGCGGCACATGTTTCGTGCCGCCGGCAGGCCGGCACTCTTGCCGTGTCACCCGAATGGCCGGCATGTCGCCGGTGCCGCTGATGATGCGCCAACGCTGCCGTCCATATTGCCGGAACCCCCTCTGGCAACTTTATAAATAGAGCATCCTCCAAGATCATTTGGCATAATTTCTAATGCATTCCAACACAATTCAAGAGATTTCAAAGCAGTTGAGACATATTTCAAGGCATAAATTCTTTCTTATACTAACACACTTATTGCTTCTAGATCCAGATTCTAAGTTTCTTTTGAATTCAAAGTGGAGTTGAGATCCAGAGCAAAGCTCGTTCCATTCATCAAAAAACCAAGAAAAGCAAAGGTACAATCCTTCTTTATTTTCAAAATTTTAAATTCAGATCTAGAATTATCTTTAGGTCTAAAACTGAAAAGATCTAAAATTTATTAATTTAAGAATCTGAATTAAGTTAATAAACAAATCAACACCTTTTTATAACCTCTCCTTCGCAAGAAGGGAGAACTGCGTGGGGTTTGATTCCTATTTGATAGGATACGCAGACTGCCATTTTGAAGGGCATCAACTCCAAAATCTTTTTATCAACATTATTTTCCTTTTTACTTTGATTTATTTGTATTAATCTTTTGTTTATAATTTTATTTTTAGTTTATTTGGGGGAATGTGTGTTTTTCCTAGTACCCGTAAGGGCTAGAGGAAAGATCCTCTTTATTTCAATTATTTTGATATTGTAATAATTAAGTAGTATTTATCTTGCTCATTTATTGTCATTCCATTTCATCATATATATATATATATATATATATATATATATATATATATATATATATATATATATATATATATATATATATATATATATATATATATATACATATATATATATATATACATATATATATATATATACATATATATATATATATACATATATATATATATATACATATATATATATATATATATATATATATATATATATATATATATATATATATATATATATATATATATATGTTTCATTCATCATTATATCCCTGCTCATATATACACAAAAATTCCTTTTTTTCAAGATTTATTTTGCAATTTTAGCCAAACTAAAGAAAATATGTTTTCTTAATTGTGTAATTACCAAAACCTGATCCCCGAGCCCTCCTTGGTCACTCGTGGATTGGTGCATTTTCCATTGGGATAAAATCAAATCATTTTTGGAGTCAATCAATTTGGGTTTTCTTTAATTTTCCCAATTAAAATAAGTAAATTAAAGTGGCAACTCCCTTTCACAACTTTCAAATCACAAAAATCAATTTTCTAAACTCACAGCGAGTTCCAATCGTGGATTTTCTCCCGAAGAGCATTTTGATTCCTCGGCAAATCAGACCAGTGCTCGAGAGAGGCCTCACAGAGAGAGAGGGGTTAGTACAAAAATTTTGTTATTAAAGGCAAAAGTATACTGATTTTTGTACCCATCATGAGTGACCCTCCTATGAAATTGCCATAGGCATCCTAAAAGAATATGATGAGCATGCATCGGGGCTACATCACATACAACTTTATCCTTATACTTCCCAATGGAGAAGGAAATCAATAATTGTTTGGTTACTTTAATTTCCCCATAGTCACTCAACCATTGTAGCTTGTATGGCCTTAGGTGCTTCATAGGCTTCAATTGTAACTTATCCATCAATAAAGTACTAGCCACATTAGTGCAACTCCCATTATCAATGACCATTATACAGATTTTATCTTTTACCAAGCATCTTGTATGAAAATTTTGCTCTATTTGTTCCTCATCACCATCTTCCTTTGGTTGAATGCTCAAAGCTCTTCTAGCTACCAACTAGTCCCCTTTCATTGGCCCTGCAATTTCAACATCTGAACAATCTTCTAAGGGAGGCATTTCATCCTCACTAGAGCTAGCACTTTTGATCTCTCCATTGTCTCTTACCACCATGACTCGCTTGTTTGGGCATTGAGCTCGAAATTCTGGCACCTAAACACTTAATGTCATAAGTCTTAGTAGGAGTTTTTGAATCAATTTTACCTTTGGGTACAGCATTAGACTCTTTGGACTTGGGTTCCTCCTTTGATTTGAATAGTATTTTGTTGTCCTTCCAATTCAACTTCCACGATTGGCTAGACGATGAAGTAGCCCTTGAGCTCTTAGACTTGAGTTGCCATTCCACCTTAATAGCCTTGTGTAGCAACTCCTCCATATCCATATAGTGTTGTAAATCCACTATGTCGGCAATCTCTCTATGTAACCCTCCAATAAACCTTGCCATTGTAGCCTCTCGGTCCTTATCTATATTAGCTCTAATCATCGCAATCTCCATCTCTTTGTAATAATCCTCCACACTCTTGGAGCCTTGGACCAAATTTTGAAGCTTCCTTTGCACATCCCTACAGTAATGACTAGGGATAAATCGCTTTCTCATTACTGTCTTCATGTCCTCCTAACTTCAAATGGGCCTCTCACCATTCCTCCTCCTCTTTTGTTGAAGATCATCCCACCAAATACTTGCATAATCAGTGAATTCTGTGACTACCAACCTCATCTTTTTCTCCTCAGAATAGTTATGGTAGTCATATACATGCTCAACCTTCCTTTCCCACTCCAAATACAACTCAGGGTCGTTTTTACCTTGAAACTCAGGAATCCTCATTTTATTGCTTCCAAAGTTACTGTCTCTTTTATTAACAACCCTCTTTCCTTTCCTAAAGTGAGATTCTCCCTCATTCGATTCAACCTCATCACCTTCCTCATACTCCTGACTTCTCGAAGGCTTTGATTTGCTTGGAGTTTGCAAATCATCTATCCTTGAAATGAGTGTCTTCATTTGATCCATCATAGCCCTCATCCATAACTTCATCCCAGGATCTTGATGTTTACTTCCATTATTGCTCATTATGATTTTACCTGCAAAGAAAAGGGTTAGTGTAAAAAAAAAATAGATTGGTTCCTTACCAACTCAACTCACATATTTCACTCACGAAATGTTTGCTCCACTTATGTTTCACTCTTCTTTTTATGGCTTTTCTCTTAATTAAGCTCACCACTCAAGCCTTTTACCACTCTTTTAGATCCTTGCACTAGCTCTTATAAAGAACTCTATCAATGCTCTCACCAAGATAACAAGTGACAAAAGAATTTGAGGTCTGAAATTTTAAAGAAAGAATAAAGGTGTGATGAAAAATTAAAGGTGCAAGTTTTTTTTTTAAACTATATTCAAATCAATAAGGACATAAAAACATGAATAGATTCAAACTTTTTTTTTTTTTTAATCGGATCAACAAATTTCAACTTGATGGAATTGATTCTCCAAGAAGTTGGATAAAGTAACAGGCCTGACTTTTCTTTTTTTTTAACAAATCCAGAAACAAGAAAATAGGGGATACGTATTCTTGATTTGAAGAGCCTAAAGCTCTAATACCAAATGATCCGACCCACTAGCTATAGAGAGCTATGAACCGATTATATTGAATCAAAACCCAAAGATCGATCAAACAAGAACAAAAGAAAAGCTTGACCCAATTCACACCTGTTGAAGAGAACCAAAGCTACAAGGAGATGAGCACCACAAGTTACCATGATAAGCTCATATTTAAGTTCTAAACAAGAACTTGGAAGAATCTCTCACTTGAAGAAAATTCAAGAAAAGTTATTATTATTGATAAACTAACTTTCCAATTATAATGGAGTCTTTAATTTATAAGGAGGCTGAAACTCTAAAAACTTAACTAAGATAATAAATCAATTTCTATAAGGAAATAAGAATCCTTATAGAGAATAGAATCCTAATTAAGAAGTCCTTATTGGAGAATAGAATTCCTAATTAAGAAATTAACTCCTAAAATCAAACCAAATAAAATAAATATGATGTGGACCTACTAATATATCAAGTTTAGGGCCCACAATTGCAAAGAGTGCATTTAAAACATAAAACTCATGAAAAATTTGAAAGAAGCAAAACAGACAGCCCATCACGCCCGCGACGTGACAGCAGCTAAAAGCTCTCTGTTGTGCCCATACCAGGGTATGTACTCTGAGCTTGTCGCGATCGTGACACTTTCAGTCTTCACCATTTTCTTGTTCTTCTCCTCCATTTTGTAGCCACTAGTAGGTGATTAGTCTTTTGGAAGATTGTGGCATCTTTTGGATAGTATGGAGGCCTTCTAAAGTTGATTCTTCATCTTGCATTTCCATGATCAATCCTTGTAAGGCTTGTTTCATTCTCTTTGTTCTTGCCCTCGTCATTGGACTGCCAATTCCTTACAAAGGATCTTGGGAAGATCTTCTAGTCACAGCTCCTTGCTCTCTATCAATATGTGAATGATATATGTGCATGGAATAGTTATGGGATAGCATAGCATGATGTTAAGCCAATTCTAGGTATTGGATTGTAATGGTATATGAGAGCTTAGGGATTATTAGAAGTGCAAGGGCTACAAGCTTTAGGAGCTAAGGAACCACAAGGTGAGTAAACATTATGTTCATATTTCAAGTACAAGTTATCATGATATATGAACATTTGAGATTCTTGAAACCCAAGTTCCTTTTTATTATCAATTATAATTATATGATTTCTTTGTTGAGCTTAAGTTGCCAAAGGATAATTATTTGAAACTATTATTGTTTATTCGATGATAAGAAAGAACCTTTATGATTGTTGCCTTATCTTACATTCTTTATGGAACCATACTATTGTTTATCTTTTGTTCAATAAGCTAAATTTCTATTGCTACTATTTTATATGTGATTTTTTTCTTCAATGCTATTATTATAAGTGATTACCATTAGTTTTGGCTATGGTACCTATGAATCCTTTTATGCAGAAATCCTTGTGCCGATGCGGGAAAACATCAGAACCTATGCACATGGTCTTTACCCATGGATAGGGGTAGTGTATCCACCTCAGCTAGAAAGGGCGGTTCTAGCTGTGGAGCCTTATCATATTTACGCTACTTAATAAGTTGGGAGTTGGATTTTGGTATGAGACCACCTCTCCCTTTCATGCTCGAGTGAATAAGGCAACAACTATCACTCTATAAGTTACAAGTTATAAGTTTGATTTATGCAGACCTTGTTAAATCGCAAACTATGAACTATGAATTATGAACTATGAACTATAAATCCTTCTTAAGGGATATGTATTATTGTTCAAGTTTTACGATTTACTCATTGAGATCACCTATCTCATCCCTTTTCCTTATGTGGTTTCAAGTGAGTATTATAAAGAGGTAAAGTGATAACTCAAGCAATCTACTCCGCTTGGGAGATTTTCTTATCCAAGTTATTTTACATTCTATGATATGGAGAGTCGCTCTTAGATACTCTAGGAGTTTATATTTAGGAACATTATACATTTGATGATGAATTTGGAGTCTTAATTGTTCTTTTTCTTATGAATTGTATTCAAAGTATTTTTAAACTATTCTTCCTCTAGTTAAGGATTTCCTTTATTATTGGTTATTCAAGTTTATGAATGTGATTTTGGTACAATCCTAGGCAGCGTTTAACTGCGTATGAGAGGGTTCTACAAGCATGAGTGACCTTATGTCTCTCCATATTCTAGGACCGTCATATCTTATAAGTTGGGTTGTGACACACACACTTTGTATTAATGGATAAATATAACTTAGTCCTATCATAATCTTAGTCCTACTCCTAGCATCACATTTAAGCAATCAATCAACTCATTCTCATTCTCATTATCAATCATGGGGCACTTGCTCATTCATGCCAATAAACACATCATTCAATATATATACACATAACAATGCTCAATCATACCATCAATACAATTTAAGTCACTTAATTTAATTCAATTTACACGTCGACAATTCATGTATTAAATAAACCATTATGACTTTGTAGGACTTTTTTTTTTTCATAATTCATGTTTTATTAATCTATTTGCCCTCATCCTTTTTTATGTTACACTAAACATATGATGTTACAACATATCTGAAATTCAACACAAAACATAATTTATACAATTTGTGGTGAATTTTTGAATTCTTCCCTACACTTTTGTAAGGGCAACCTGATCTTACCTCACTTTTTATATTATAACTCAAAACATACATATCTAGTAGAAAATTTATATTTATGGAGATAAATTAGACATATAAGGGATCATTTCTTATGTGCTATGCTCAACCTAATTCTGACCCTAAGGTCTTTATTGGACAGTCAATCTTGGACTGCCATCTTATTGGATAGCTTGAGCAATTTCTATTAAGCCATTTATTTATCAAATCATAACGTTCTGACCTGAAAATTTTAAGGAATTTAGGTGACATGCATATAAACTTTCATACCAAATCTCATGTAAAAAGAAGTTCATTTATTCCCTTAATTAAATAAATTGCAGTAGCTATTAGAAATCTATCCTATACAGAACATAACTAGACAACCTGTGTTTTCTAGTTCAATTACACTATCAAACTCCAATTGGTCTGAAATTTTACTTGAACTTTATAGACATAATTATCTAAAATCATGTTTTACATTTTTGTTACATATGTCATTAAGACCATGAAATAATTAATGTAAATCTCTTATTCTTATCAATCCTAGTTAGGTCGATTGCCAAGGTTTGGGAAAAATCCAATTTTACTCATCAATTATATAAATCAGCCTTTAAATTCATCAATTCACAAGATAAACATCATATTAAATCAATTTACACAATTCATAAACCTAGGGCTTGTATTCTACACCTTAGGCAAAATGCAAGGACAAAAAAATAATAGAAAATTCAATTATTCAAGAAGAAAAATTGAAGATTACCCATACTTTGGAGAATATGTATGAATTTTGTATGAAACAAAACTTGAATCACTTCCTCGCAAAATTCCTATGGAGGCTGAACCCTAAGGTGAAGAAAAAAAATCTTCAATGAACAAGATAGAAACCAAGAATTAAGACTTAGGGATTTGGATGGAAGAGGTTTTATGAAGAAACTTACCTTGAAAACTCTTTCCCTCCTGCTCTCTTAATGTGGTTGAATGTTGTGTTTAGGTGGAAGGGGTTTTCTTTTGTTTTCTTAAGTTTTTACATTAAGAGATTATAAGGTGCTTTTATATGAAATAAGTAGGGCTAAGTGTAATACCCAAGTATTTCATAACTCATTCTAGTTACTAATAATGCTAAAAGGCTATATCTTTAAATGTTAGCATAGTATAGAAATGAAAGGGAATTGGTTAGGAACCTTGCAATACTATTTGAATTGTTTGCCTAGTACATGATTATATTATGACTAATTATACTCTAATGAATTAAATAGAGTTCATATGGTAGCTAATGAGGTGTGTAAAGAAGTTAGAGGACACAAATTTGAAAGAAAGTTAAAAAGGAAAGTTTCTAAGTTTATCATGGGATTTGTTAATGGACTATGGGCTTGTTGATTGGTTACGGGCTTGTTATTAGGCCTTGGATCATCAAAGGCCTAAACCCAATAATAGTGGGCCGGCCCATGGCCCATAATTAGTATAACCTCAAGTTCATATGTTAGAATAGTTAGCCAAATTAGAGTAGTTAGCCAACACCAAACAAAATATGTTATAGCAAAAGAGTTACAAAATTTGACCAACTAGCCACAAAAATTAACCAAAGTTAAAATCCTAAACCAAATTAAACTCTCACCTTCTCTACACATTAGTCTAGGTTCACTTTGAGCACTCCAACACCACATGACGATTATCACCATTGTAAAGAAATCCTAGCCATCCAATTTAATCAAGTTTTAGCCATTCATTAAGATTAAATCCTAACTATTGGACTTAACTTGATCAAATCCTCACCATCCAACCCAATATGTATATAAGCAAAATTATGTTGAGAAATAACATTTAGCCTATCTCTAGACCAAAGTCTCACACAAAGGAAAGAAATTCTCTCTACACTAACTGCAATAAGAACTTTAGCAAATCAAAGCTAACCAAGATGAGAAATTATGTTCACTTTCTCTTTTCTATATTCTAAGGTTACTTTTAGTATTTTAGTTGCATAAAATCCCTTCTACACCATAAGAAAATTCAGCCAACCTAGGGTAATCACATATAAGATGTGGTTTTGAATGATCTTAGATGAAGAAATATGATTTAGAAGTGTTAAATTGAATTTTGGGAACTTGATTTAAAAATTGAAAACCTTAGAGGCATAAACATAGTTAAAAGAGAAACTTGGTGTTCTAACACTAGATTGTGATAATTAAGTGATCATATATGTTATATGTTATATAAATTTCATATTACTATAATTAATTTAAAGATTTGATCAGGAATTATGAGTTTTCCCCAAATTTGATATAAGTGGGACAAGTTAGGGTTCATATGAATAAGAGTAAATTAACTCAAATTAATAAGTGGAAATTGATTGCCTAAGTATTAATTTGATGAATCTATAATTAATTTGAGGTTTGAAAGTGAAATTGATAGTTTTCCTCGAATTCTAGGGTTTGAACAATTTGGGAATTTTGAGATTTAGGCTTGGAATTATGAAATTGAATGAGGAACCTAGATTGGAAATGATTAGGAATAAGAATAGATATAAATATGTACATGATACTATTGATACATCTCCATTGTAAGTTGAAGTAGTAAATCAAGTAAAAGACATAACTAGTAATACCATTAGTTACTAATTGATGTAATTGAAATGTTATAGGTGTAGAACTTCAAAGCAAAGGCAAAGAAATTGCTCAAGACCCTGAAGGACAATATATTAATCAAAAAATGAATAAACAATAGGATCAAAGGAGTTAAGGTAAGTACTTAATAATATTATGTAACTATGCCTTTTCTTGCAACCATTATTTGAATTACAATTCCTTAACATATACTTGAAATGACATTTAATATATAGTTGCCTATTGATTGTTGGAAATCCAAATCTTTCTTATATGATATTGACCATGATGAGCCTTTTGCCGTAATCCTTTATTATGCTCAATGATGAGAATGATTAATATGCCAAACTATCTTTTCGTTGATTTCCTATTATGGACCTTGGATATGTTTTTCATCGACACCCATGAATAAGCAGAAATCCTCTCTGATGTGAGGAATTACATCAAACCTTGTGCACTTGGTATAAGCTCGCGGGTAGGGTGAGAGTACCCAACCTCTGTTGGGGGGATGCCTAACCACAAGACCTGAACAGTTTTGCATAATATGATGTATATGAGTGAGCAAGGTTTAGACCGCCACTATAATATTTATGTGTGGGAAGCATTCCACTTCCAAGACATTATTATTTCACCAAAATTCATTCTAAAGTCTAATATGACCAATTTTGATTAACATCACTTTGTTGTTACCATAAATCAATCCAAGTGATGACCCTTACATTACCTTTATGTTATGTTATATTATTTTGTACTCATTGAGCTTATCTATCCCGTAGTTATTTATAATTTTCTAGGTCAGGGTGATTCATTAGTAGGGTAAACTCTGAGCTATACTTCTTCACTTGGGACTTGCTAAAAGTGTTGTGTATGTGTTGCTTGTGTCATTTTAAGGGTAAACAATATAGAGCTCCATGGTGACTAAAGGCTTATTACTAAAGAATGTTGTGTTAGAGAATAATGTAAACAATTGATAACAATTTAAGTATATGTATTCTTATGATAGTAAGTAAGAATCTATGGATAGTATTTGTTAATATTTATGAGTGATGTTCTGTTCATAGTCATGAGATGGTACTAAAGTATGATGGTTATAAATGAACAGTTAAAGTAATTATGGGAAATGATAAAGAATGAATGTGGTTTCGATCTTAGGAAAGATGGCCAAAGGGAATATGTAAAATAATAATAGGATCAAGGGTGTTCTATAAGTTTAGGTGACCTTATGTCTCTATGAACTCTAGGACAGTCACAACCTAGAAATTGGGTCGCGATACTAGGGTTTTATATGATAAGGTATAAAATACGCTTAATGAATTAAAAAAGAGGGAAGTTTAGAATTAGGTTTTATGGTAAATCTATAATTAACATTTTAAATCAAAATTTTTAATATTACTTTAGACTATAGTCAATCCCTATACTATATAATGATGGTGACACTTTCCTAATTTATCTAAACAATATATGCACCCAAAAGATTACTCTTTCTTTCCACAAATAACTTTTCTCTACATATGGAATGGTGGCCCCTAATCACATGTTTATAATTCAAAATTCATGTCAACCCTAATTTCACATAATTTAAGATAGTTATTCACATATTAATATATCATACACAATTAAATTAATTTTCAAACATAGTATTATAATACACTAAAATTCAAATCATAAACAATGTAATATTAACACAATAATAACTAAATTAGTAACACCAAATATCAGTAACATAGAAAAGTTCAAGTTTAAACACTATATAGAAATTCCACAGGGGCTGTAGGGTGTTACATTCTCTCCCCCTTAAGAAAATTCATCCTCAAATGTTATCAAAGAATTAACCACCAAGGTTCTAATAGTTTGGGATACTTCTAAAGCATCTCATCCTCTCTTTCCCATGTGCACTCTTTAAGACCTTGATTTTGCCATTGAATCTTGATCATCAGTATCTCCTTACTCTTTAGTTTCTTTACATATTAGTCTATAATGGCCACTAGTATTGCCTCATAGGATAATTCCTCATTCACTTCGATTTCTTGAGATTGAAAGACATATGATGGGTCTGATATGTATTTCCTTAGCATTGATATGTGGAACACTAGATGAACATAGGATAGTGATGGTGGTAAAGTGAATCTATATGAGACTTTTCCCACCATATCTAGTATCTCAAAAGCTCGATATAATGAGGTTATAATTTCCTTTTTTAACAAAACATCATAACTCGTTTCATGGGTGATACCTTTAAGAACACATGATCTCCCACTACGAATTGCACTTCTTTTCTCTTAGCTTTTCTGCCTACTAAATGCTACCTTAAGCCTTTCACAAATGATTGGTACCTTCTCCTGATTTCTTTGAGTAATTCTAGTATTTCATGTATTTATCTTTGATTTCAATTAAGTAGATGGGAGAACAACACTTCCTCCAATACAATGACTTATATGGAGCCATTCTTATTGTCACATCCCAACTTTAAAGATATGACAGTCCTAGAGCATGAGGAGACATAAGGTCACCCACGCCTATAAAACCCTTTCATGCATGGTTAAACACTGCTTAGGATCATACCAAAATCTCATGTA
Source organism: Reutealis trisperma (assembly GCA_947687605.1). NCBI lineage: Eukaryota > Viridiplantae > Streptophyta > Magnoliopsida > Malpighiales > Euphorbiaceae > Reutealis > Reutealis trisperma. The sequence continues at coordinate 36,543 of CANTUT010002040.1, forward strand.
TTAACTTAAATATCCAATAATAAAGAAATCTTTAACTAGTGTAAGAATAGTTTAAAAATACTTTGATTACAACCCAAAAGAAAAAGAGTATTTAAGACTCCAATTTAATCAATAAATAAATCATGTTCTAAAATAAAACTCCCAAATAAGAACTCCCAGAGCATCTAAAATTGACTTTTCATATCACAGTATGATAATAGACTCGGACAAAGAAATCCCCTAAGCAGAGTAGATTGCTTAAGCTATCACCTTACCTCTTCATAATGCTCACCTGGAACCATACAAAGGAAAAAAAAAAAAGGGGTGAGATAAATGATCTTAATGAGTAAACACTATCTCTTAGACAATAACACATATCCCTTAAAAAGGGTTCATAATCCATGATTCACAATTCATGGTTTTTAGTTTGCAATTTAGCAAGGTTCGTAGAAATCACACTTATAACTTATCACTTATAGAGTGAAGGCTGCTGCCTTATTCACTCGAAATAATAAAGGAGAGGAAGCATCAAACCAAATTCTAACTTCTATCTCATAAAGAGGCATGAAACTAATTAGGCTCCATGACTAAAACTGCCCCTTCTAGCTGAGGTGGATACTGTGCCCCTATCCATCGAGTTAAGATCATGTGCACATGTTCTGATGATTTCCCCCATCAGCACAAGGATTTTTGCATATAAGGGTTCATAGGTACCATAGCTAGAGCTAATGGCAATCACTTGTAACAATAGCATTGAAGAATGCAAACACATGTATAATAGTAGCAATAGAAGTTTAGCTTATTGAATAAAAGATAACAACAGTGTGGTTCCAGAAAAAAAAGTAAGGTAAAGCAACAAACACAAAGGCTATTTTCAAATAAATGAATGATCAATTATGATTTTAGACCAATTGTCCTTTGGCAATCCAAGTTTAATAAAGAAATCATATAATCATAATTTATGATAGAAAGGAACTCGGGTTTTAAGAATCTCAAAGGTTCACATATCATGATAACTTGTACTTATAACATGAACATAATATTTACTCACCTTGTGGTTCTTTAGCTCCTAATGCCTGTAGCCCTTGCACTTCTAACAATCCTTAAGCTCTAACATAACACTATAATTCAATACTTAACATTGGCTTAATATCATGCTATCCTAACCCATAATTATCCCATATACATATATCATTCACATATACTTGGAGTTGCACTTAAAAGTGCACTCATTACTTGCACATAACATATTGACTTTCAAGTCTTGCATAATTTGCCTTCTTAGGCTCACATGAATTCATATAATCATTCATATCAAGACTTTCCTAAAGCCAACCACAATCAATCATAATCTTAATATCAATTTAATTTAACTTTTAACTTAACATACTTAATACTTTGCATATATATCAACTTAACAAGTCAAACTTAAAAGAGTCATACTTATCTCTTTTGATCGAATCATACACTCAATCTCATAGTCAATTTAAGATCATTAATTCACAATTAATATATCAAAAAAAACTAATTCACATGCCACTTAATCATGTACACATATTAGCTAAACATGATAGTTAGGGTTTTGGAAACCTTAGTCATAGTCAAATCACTATTGGAGTTTCCTAGAGTTCCTCCTTCAACCATCATGCAATTAAATCATGTATCATTCATATACACATATTAACAATCACAAAATTGAATTTTACAAAAATTATAGGCATTGGGATCAAAATCCCACCATAGGCTAAACCACCTTTATGTTGGAAAACCATGGATTTTCTTGCTTTTCCCTCTTTTCGATCACCACAGTAATATGTAAACACATTATTTAAACTAATATTTTTCATGTAAACATAAAAAAAAAAAAAATTAGTTTAGGAATCAAAAACACACAAATCGCCCCCCGCCACCCCCCCCCCCCCCCCATCCCCATGTTCATATGCATGAAAATTTCAACTTTTAGCTTTTAGGGTTCACCTTTGATGGATTTGCAAAGAAAGAGATATGTTTATAGTTAGAAATCGGTTTCTTCCTTAAAAACACAACCTAGGCTGAATTCAAAATAAAGAAAATTAGTATATATACATCCCCATATGGATTTTTTATGATTAGTTTCATAAAAATCAAAAAGTAGCTATGAAGAAGGGGAAAACTTATGAAAAAGATCACAAAATCACAAAGTTTGGTGTCACCTTGTGAATTTCGGTTGAGAGAGAATTTCTAAGAGAAAATTCTATAAAAATATGATGAATAACATAATGGAGGCTGCCTAAACATGAGGGGGGCCAAACATTAGGTTATTTAGAGTTTTAGTGCAAAATTACAAGTTTGCCATTAATGAGCTAGGTTATGAGTGTTTTGGTGTGTTGGGCTTTTGGTAAGTTGGACTTTTAATCTAATTTATGGTTAGATTATAAATAATTAAAAATAAAATATTTTACTTCTTATTTTCATTAAAATCCCCCCAAAAATATTTAATTTAAAATATTTTAGAAATGCTCATAAAAATCATTTTATACTTAAAAATCGCTTTGTGCTTGTAAATTCACTTTACATGCATTTAAATTAATTAATGCATATGCACTTCACATAAATCATCTATTTTATGTTCATAATTCATATTATACATATTAGAACTAGTCTAGCATGCCACTTGCTCATAACTCACATAGCACATGAAATTCCATGAAAGCCTACACTTTGTCAAAATAGCTCTAAATCAAGCAATTTGTCATGAAACTCCTAGGGAGGGTATGGGTTGTTACACCTATAAAGGAATGATAGCTATTATTATAAGCGAATTTGATTAATGAAAGGTACTTATTCCAACTGCCATTGAAATCCACCATGCACATCCTTTACATGTCCTCTAAAGTCTGAATCATCCTCTTAAATTGTCCATCAGTCTGCGAATGATATGTAATATTGAAGTCCAACTAGATGCGTAAAGCCTTATAAAGCTTTTGCTAAAATCTTAAAGTAAACTATATGCCTCTATCAAAGATTATGGATATTAGGATTCCATATAAACTTTTAATTTTTTTCTAAGTATAACTAGGCATATTAAGCTACTGTATATATGTTTTTCACTTCTAAGAAATACACAAACTTAGTCAACTGGTCCATGATCACCCATATAGAATCATATCCCTTGAAAGTTTTCAATAAACGCACTATGAAATCCATAATAATATGCATTTTCATTCTGGCAACATATTTCTTAGAGTAACCCTAAAGGTTTCTAATGCTTAAATTTTACGTGTTGGCAGGTTAGACAAACTGCTACACGATTAGACATATCTTTCTTTCTTCTCAGCTACTAACAACATGCCTTCACTTCTTGGTATATCTTTGTAGCCCCCAGATGAACACTATAGGGTGCTTGATGTGCCTCCTTCAAAATTCTTTCTCTTAACCCACATTTGGCACATACATCCTTGTTCCACACTTTAGCACATCACCCTCAACATCAAACTCTAGAGCTTTTCCCGCCTTCACTTCTTCTTTTAAATTTACCAAGTATGGGTCTTTATCTTATGAAGCCTTTATCTCTTCAATTAGTTTTAGCTTCACTTGAAAATGTGTTAATAGCACATGGGATTCATTAACTTTGAATAGAGATCCTTAATTGAATAGTTCTTTTAGTTATTTCATAATTGGCCTCTTATGCACCACCATATGTGATAAGCTTCCCATAGACTTTTTACTTAACTTGTCCACCACCATGTTGGCCTTGCTTGGGTGGTATAAAATTTGGCAGTCATAATCTTTCAATTACTCAACCCATCTTCTTTGCCTTAAATTTAATTCCCTTTGATTCAAAATATATATACTATAGTCTTTTATGATCTGTGTAGATTTTGCATTTTTCCCTATACATATAATGCCTCTATATCTTTAGGGCAAAGATGATTGTCACAATTTCTAAATCCTGAGTGGGGTAGTTCACCTCATCCTTTTTGAGTTATCTTGATGTGAAGGTAATGAATTTACCATTCTACATTAAAAGCACCTGAGTCTTACCCTTAAAGCATCACAATAGATGGAGAATCCTCCTACACCCTTTAGTAGAGCAAGGACTGAGGCTAATATAAGGAAATTCTTTAATTTTTAAAGCTTTCTTTGCATGCTTCATCCCACTTATACTTCACTTATTTCCATATTAATCTCGTCAAAGGCATGATAATCCTTGAAAAATCTTTTACAAATTGGTAGTACTAACCCATCATTCTTAAGAAACTTCATATTTCTAAAACTGTAGTAGGTTGACACCAGTTTACCACCACTTTTACTTCTTTGGATTGATGTGAATACCTTCCTTGCTCATAATATGACCAAGAAAATTCCTTAGTCGATCCAAAACTCACACTTAGACAATTTTGCATAAAGCTTATTTTTTCTTATCACTTGTAACACTATTCTCAAGTGTTCCTTATATTCCTCTTTGCTCTTGGAGTAGAAAAGGATGTCATCAAACTTGTCCTAGAATGGTTTAAAGACTCAATTCATTAAGTCTATAAAAGCTGGTGAAGCATTTGTCCGGCCAAATGGTAGTATATTGAACTCATAATGGCCATATCTTATATTGTAAATGTCTTCACCTTATATCTTGAGTTGGTGGTAGCTAAATCTTAAATCTATCTTAGAAAAGTGACTAGCCTCTTATAGTTGATCAAACATGTCATTGATTCTTGATAGAGGATACTTATTTTTCACTATGACATTGTCAATTACCGATAGTTAATACACATTTTAACAAATAAAATTGGAGCACCCTATAATGAACTACTCGATCTTATAAAACTCTTATCAAATAAGTCTTATAGTTGCACCTTCAACTCTTTTAGCTTAATGGGTACCATATGGTCTGGGGGTACAAAGATGGGTTGAGTGCTCAAAAGTATCTCTATATGAAACTCTATCTCTCTATTCAGTGGCATCCTAGCCAAATCTTCTAGAAAAATGTTGATAAACTCATCCATCATAAGTATCTTCTTCATATCACTAGAGCTTTCCCTCATATCAACTATATGCAGATGTGCTTTGCATCTTTTCAGTAGGAATCTTTTAGCTCCTATGGCTAATACTAAAGTTGCGGAGAGTTCACCTCGATCACCTTGATACTCCAACTCTTTCCTCTCCTCAATTTTCAAGCAAAACCTTCTTCTCTCTAAAATCAATGTGATCGTAGTATACTGACAACCAGTCCATTCCCAATATAACATCAAATTCTAATACGTCTAGCTCTAGCAAATCAACGGGAAATATCTTTTCTTTAATCTCCATTTTACAATTCCTATATATTTGATCTACATTTACTGCCTAACCTCATCGTGTTGTCATAACTATAGGTTTAGTCATGGTTTCTCTAACCACACGTAACTTCTTACTAAAATATAGGGATACAAACAAGTGCATAGCACCTGAATCAAACAAGTATCTTGCTTTGAAGGACTGGATAGGAATGATACATGTCACCATAGTATTTGATGCCTAAGCTTCTTATTAATTCACTATATTGACTCTTCCTTTTCCTTTTCCTTCAACCGCTTAAACAATCCTTAAGACTTATCCTTTACCTTTACCTTTTTGTCCCCTATTATTTGTCTAACTCATCTATACTATTAGTTATGAAGCGGCTATTATAGCTCCCTACACTCTTATCATTAGGTAGTCTTTGATAAAGTAGCCCATATGGTCGCGTTTTAAGTATACACTAGAGGTCTTCCTATAGACTCTTCTATGTTTTCTTCCACAAGTAGCATAAGTGGGGGTTGTCTGACTCTGCAGTGGACCTCAATATGTTCCCCTATTATCTATAGTTAATGCCACTAATATATTACTATATTGATTCTAGCCTTAGTTACCTCCTCGAGACTAAGGGGGAGCAATGGATGTCACAGTGTATTGTGGCCCACTACTTTGGTTGGTTTTGCTTTAATGTTAACACCCTTAGCTTCTATTCTTATTATTTTATTTCTAATCCTTTTCAGCTCTTTTAGCCTTGTACCTAGTCTCTATAAGTTGGTCTTGTCAATAAGCTTAGTGGGAAACTAGTAGCTGTTAAGGCATTGTATAGTAAGGCAGTCAATCTCCTTCAGAACTTGTCCACTCAACTAGCTTTTATGGGTATGATGTAGGGGAGCATATTTGCTCAATCTTGTAAATTCTCAAGCATACTCTACCACAAACATTTCGAGTGTCTATTTCAAATGCTCAAACTAGAGGGTTGTGTTTTGCCCCTCACCCTTCAAAAGAAATTAATTGATAATCTCCTGCTTGAATTGAGCCCAGCTGGGTGGGTTAACCTTTTAAAATCTTTCCTCAACATTTAATTGATACCATTCATAACCTTTTTAATTTAGTTATAGTCTCACCAACTCAATTACTTTAGCATCAGAACAAGTTAGCCTTTGGACCAGTTTGTCCATTTCATTGAGAAATTCTTGATTATCATCGCCTTCCTTGCCCTTAACCTCTAGGGATTTCAACCTTTTGAAATCTTGAAGTGTTACTCCCTTATTAGGTAGTACCCTTCTTTTAACCCATCTTTGCACTTAGGCTGAGGGAGGTGGAGCTCTCTCCACCTTAAGTATAAGTGGTACCCTTTAAGAGGGTGGCATTTTCTGCCTTAAACTCCTTAGGTCCTCCACTTTCAGTCTTAACTTATGGTTTCTTATCTCATCACTTCCACATCCTCAGGAGGGTGTGGATCACTTTTAGTGTTAGTGCACTATCTAGATCGAAGTGGTTCTCTTGACTCCGTACCCGTAAAAGCATCACTCAGGTTGGCATTCTGGGCTATGCTCTCACTAAGCGAGAGACTTCGATCTTAGTAGGAGCCCTTCTTCTTCGAGGGGGCATCTATACCACGAGAACATATATCATTTGTCACATCAATTTATAAGATATTTTAATCATTCACATAACATATAATCAAGCATTAAGCAAAACCAACTAGTATAATCTAAACGTATTACTCATTTATCTTATAAGATAATCAAATAAGTTAACACCTAGGCTATGAAAAATTCATCTCATAGGTATGCTATCAAATAATCTCATATGGATCAATCCATATTACCACTATATCTAAACTCACAAATCCACTATTCATAGTATCATTTATTTAAATATATAGTCTTATTCCTATAACTACTAATATCTTAATCTCTGCTATTGACTACTTAATTCTCTCCAATGCCCTCACAGCCACCTCTCAATGTTCCTAATTATACACCCAGTGGATCTCAATGACTATGAAAGTGCATTACACTCCCAAAGGCATCTCTAAGTGGGCTATTGATTGCCACCACATAAGGTACATATATAGAATGGAATATTGCCTCTCAGTTGGTCAACTGTCCTCGACCTCTCTACTCTCAGCCTCTTATAACTCTCTTTTGGGTGAATAAACTCTTATCTCAATTTAGCAAAATAGAATCTCAACTCTCAATTTTCCTTTCTTTACCAAATATACTCCTCTTCTATTTCCTAGAATTTCATCTTCATTTTTCACGACCCATATTGGATCTTGATCTTTTTTAGGGTCAGATTCATAAAATTGATCACTAACTTGGGATCTCTCAATGGATAAACATAACTTATTCCTATCACAATCCTTGTCCTACTCCTAGCATCACATTTAAACAATCAATCAACTGATACTCATATCGAGTTATTCCACTTAGAGTGACAAATTCTCATTCTCATTATCAATCATAGGGAACTTGCTCATTCATGCCAATTAACACATCATTCAATACATATACACATAACCATGCTCAATTACCATCAATACAATATAAGTCATTCAATTCAATTCGATTTACATATAAACAATTGATGTTTAAATAAACCATTGTGACCTTGTGGGACTATTTCTAGAATAATTCATGTTTTATTAACCCAATTGCCCTCATTATTTTTTTATATTAAATTATACATATGATATTACAGCATTCCAAAATTTAACTCAAAATATATACAATTCATGGTGAATTTTTGAATTCTTCCCTACACTTTTGTAAGGGCAACTTGACCCTATCTCACTTTTTGTATTATAACTCAAATATACTTATCCAATAGAAAATTTATATTTATGGGATAAATTAGACATATAAGAGATCATTTCTTATGCTCTATGCTCAACCTAATTCTAAATATAAGGTTGCCAAATTAAAGTCAATCTTAGATTGCCACCTCGTTGGATAGCTTGAGCAATTTCTATTAAGCTACCTATTTGCCATATCAAATCATAACATTCTAACCTGAAATTTTTAGATAGGAGACATGTATTTAAACTTTCATGCCAAATTTTAAGCATAAAGAAGTTATAGTAGCTCCTGGCAATCTATCCTGCATAGAACATAACCAAGCAGCTTATGTTTCCTAATTTAATTACCTTACCAAAAGTACTCTAATTGGTTTGAAATTTTACATTCACTTAGTAGACATAAATATCTAAAACATTCATTTCTACATTTTTGTTAAATCTATCATTAAGATTACAAAATAATTAATGCAAATCTCATATTCTTATCAACCTTAATTAGGCCAATTGCTAAGGTTTGCCGAAAATCCAATTTAACTCTTTAATTACACAAATCAGCCCTTTAATTCATCAACTTACAAGATAAACATCATATCAAATTAATTTACACAATTCATATACCTAGATTTTGTAATCCCCACCTTAGGCCGAATGCAAGATCATAAAAAAAAATTAAAAAAAAAAAACAAAAAATTCAATTTTTCAAGAAGAAAACTTGAAGATTATCCTTACTTTGGAGAATACATATGACTTTTATATGAATCAAAACTAGAATCACTCCCCTACAAAATTCTTATAGAGGCCAAACCTTATGAAAAAGAAAAAGAAAATCTTTAACAAATAAGAAAGAAAACAAGGATTGAGACTTAGGGATTTGGATAAAAGGGGTTTCATAGATAAATTTACCTTAGAAACTCTCTACCTCTTACTCTCTCAATGTGGCTGAATGATGTGTTTAAGTAGAGGGATTTTCTTTTAGTTTCTTAAGTTTTTAGATTAAGAAACTATCAAATGCTTTTATATGAAATAAGTAGGGCTAGGGTTTTAGGTGAAAAGTCTAAAATACCCATAATGAATTAAAAAGGAGAAACTTTTAGAATTAGATTTTATGGTTAAGTTATAATTAAATATTCTTGGACAAGGATTTTAATATTACTATAGACTATAGTCAATCGCCATAATAATATAAGATGGTGACACTTTCTTAATTTGTCTAAACAAAATATGCACCTAAAAGATTACTGTTTCTTCTCAAAAGTAACTTTTCTCTACACATGGAATGGTGGGGTCCCCTAATCACACGTTCATCGTTCAAAGTTCACGTACCCCCAATTTCACATAATTTGACATACTTATTCATATACTCATATCTTATACATAGTAAAACTAATTATCAAATGCAATATTATACTAACATTGAAAAGTCAAATCATAAACAATGCAATATTAACACAGTAATAACTAAATTAGTGATACCAACTATTAGTAACACAGAAGGGGGTGTAAAATCATATATCCTCCCTTTTTTTGTCTTTTCTTTTCTACATATTCCTTATTTTACATCTATGGAAATAATTAGCTAAGGATCATAAGAGAAAAACCCTAAAAATTATCCAATCAACATTTGCCAACTCAGCATGTGTAACATAAACAGATTGATCTATAATTTCTTGATATAATTTCATTAAATTAGACTTTGAGGTCTTTATTAAAGTTATATTTCCAATCTCATAGCACATCTTGAATCACCTCTTTTGGACATTAATAGCACAAGTTATCTCATTTTATTGAAAGGAATCTAACTTGTCAAGTGAAACATGACCATATTGCAAGAAAAGCATGCCCATATTGATGAAATAAAGGACCATGACTTAGAAATATAAGCATGTTTTTAAGTCATGCACTCTTCTATCCTAGAGAGTATTCAGAGTGCATGATGCCCTATTTGGTTGTCGATTGAAACACAATGATATTTGACCTAATTCTACCCAAAACATGCTAATTTTTCACCTTTTCCACCATTTGCTCCGTAAACACCTACAAACTTAAAATTCACTCTAAAACAAACAAAACAAGTAGAAAAATCATTAGAAACAACTAAAAATGGATAAAAATAGACCCTAAAAATACTACAATTTTTGTAAGAACAATTCCCCCATACTTAACCATTTACTTGTCCTCAAGTAAATTCAACTATCATTCCCTTCAAAAATTACATAAATTATGTAAATAAGAAAGAACAAGATATATAAATACTGATAAAGAACTTGATGCAAGCTATGTATAAATAACTAAACATCTTAAACTAAGAATTGCAAATATTAATTGAAATAAACAATAATCTAAATGGTGAATAAATGGTCACTTCCTCATAATATCCCTTAAATGTTTGCATAGGTAGAGAATCATTCAAACCAAATCATGACATTGTTGTTACCATAAGCTTGCATGAAATTCAAATCTCCACTACTTAATGACATTAGACATATGAATCCAAAGGTCTTTAAAGCGTTGTAATGGATTGAGGTTCAGGTATGAAGAAGGAAATTTTTTGGCTACTCCTACAATTTAATAGCATATTCAATAAGAACCAAAAAAAATCCCAATTTAAGAAATAAAAATACCGCAAAAACAATAGTGCCTTATATAAAATGATTTATAAGCATGCATTTCTTAGTGCTTAATATCTTTTATATATCTTTTTTTCTATTTTTTTTATTTTTTCTTCGAGCCTTTTTTTCTTTTCTTTCCATATAGTGCTTATATCAATAAACAGAACAAAGACACATTACCTTAAGTACACGAAGAACCACATACCCCAATTTTTCATTAATGTTCCCCATCTAAAATATCAAATTTGCTCTTAAACCTAGGAAAATGATGGGAAAATTTTAATTTTAATATTGAAGTGCAATATTTATGGGTTTAACAAGAAATGAATAGCTTAGGCTCAAAAAGGTTGAATAATGGAAAATTTTAAGAGGCTATTTAAGCTAAAAGTATATAATGAAGATGCCTTTTTCATCTTCATAATCTAACGCTATATTTATATAATCTCAATGAGAAAATCATGCAAATTCTAGAATAATATATGTCATGATGGACAGTCAACAAGAAATAAGAGATTATCAATGGCCAAATTCAATATAAAAAAAATTCTCAACTAATCACATTAAAGCTTATATTTAACCATCAAGATAATTAATCTCTTAAAAATGAGAATTTGATAAAACTAAGATCTAAGAAATTCAGCTATTCAAATATAAGCTTTACAACAAATTCAAAAGAAGTCTAAGTTATCATGCAATTTTATTAACAAAAATATCAAATAATTTAAAGAATTGAATGAATCAAAATATGCTTAAGCAACATATTAGAAAAAAAAAATTGAAAGATTTTTCTCATATTTAATTAGCATTCAATTTGAATTATCATTAAACATTATCAAGCATGAATATATGTACTAATCTAAGACCCTTCCCCACACTTAATTCTCACATTGTCCTTAATGTGATAAATAAATAAAAAGAGAATTAAGGTGAAGGAAATTCCCTTAATTGCTTAAATATGGAATCCAAATAAAATAGCTCACAAAGACAAAACAAAAAGGTTAAGCATATAGGAATTAATTAAAACCAAATATCCAAAATAATAAAAAAGAAAATAACATTCATCATAACTAAACTAGATTAACATTTAATTGCTCAAATATAAAATTTAAAGAGAAAATAAACATAACTTTGAAATGGATAGAGTTGGTAACCATGCGTTACTAGAAGATTAACATCATTCATATATGGAAGATCTTAGCATCAAAACTTGGAGGAGGTTGGCAATAAGAACTTCTTACTTCTCCAAAACATCATTTTCCTTATTCCCTTATTTTTCTTCACTTCCTCATCTTCGTTGTATCTACAGATCACAACTCCATCTTCCATTCAGTGGACTACCCTCAACTTAAGAGGAGACCCTTAAGTTGCTATGGAATAACTTAGGCATCCATTGATTTCCAAATGGGTGAACTTAATAAAAAAGGAGAAACCTTAAGAACTTAGTTAAAGATCTCCATGTTGATTGGAAACATGATCTTTGACAAGAGTGGCTAGGGTTAAGGTTTTTGAGAGAGGAAGAGTGAAAAAAAGAGTGAGCAAGTTGTGGTTTTTAAGAATTGAGATCTCAAATAAAAGGAATGGAATTTTTATAGGAAGCTTGTAATACATGGCAATGTAATGGTGGTAGTGTTCGTTTATTTGTGAGATATGGCCGTGTTTTTTAAAAACACAATCATGCTTTTCTGGAAGCAACTTTTGCAAAATTTTAATATGAGAAATAGTAGGGTACATGACTTAGAAACACAATTGTATTTTCCTGTGCTAAGACATGTGATCTTATTACTTCTAAAATGCACTCCTTTCTTCTCCTTAGCTAATTTCCAATCTTAAAAACCTGAAAGTCAAAACATATCCTGTCAAAGAGAATTAAAAAAAATATGAGAGAATAAAAAAATGCACACAATTAAGGAAAATATGCAAAACATTAAAAAAAAGAATAAAAAAGAATAAAAGGATGGGTTGCCTCCCATAAAGTGCTTCTTTAACATTAATAGCTTGACATTGAGGATTATTAGATTTTTTCTAATTGTTAAGTCTCAACAATCACATTATTAAAATCTCCTTCTAAGTAAGACTTGACTTTTTACTCATCCTCTAATGCATATCTGAGGATGATTTCATCTTTGCAAATTCAAAATAAATATGGATCATCACAAAGATAATACTAGATGCCATTTTTTTTAAAAGCAAAAATTTCAAATAGACAAGTGAAAGTTTTCTTAGCTTAATCATTTGGTGCAATAGCCATTTGATTATAACTTGATAAACCATCAAGAAAAGAGTAAAATTTATGTTCAGTAAATTTATCAAGCATTTAATCAATGAAAGGAAGTGAAAAATGATTTTGCTAGATATGAGGTTCAATGAGTAATAAGCTACATGGCATGGCAATATAGGTATGTTGCCCTCAATCATGATGTGCTAGTCTGTTTCTATCCAATTTTGCTCTTTTCTTATCCTAAACCCATCTTCTCCCTTTAACAATCAATTCACTAGACTTTGCACCCCAAGAAGAATCTCAGCTGTGTTTAATATCTCATAACACTTCTTTTCATCTTCTCTCAAACTGTCATCTTTTTCCTCTAAGGTCAAAGCTAATTCTAGCTTTCTTTTCCTTTGGACCTACAAGAAAACATCTTGAAAAGAAGTGTAAATATAGTCAATGAATAAATAGTTTTCATATAATACAATTGTAGAATTGAGTGTTTTGTTAAGAATGGATAAGACAACATTCTCATCCAAAACAATTATAGAAAGCTTTCTTATATCAAGTTGTTTAAAGATAGGGTTGGGCATGAGATTAATCCTAGCCCCTAGTTCAAGCATAGTTGTAGTCTCTTCACCATTACCCATGAAAATTATAAGATTAAAATTACTTGAATCTTTATGTTTAGGTGGTAATTGTTATAGCAATTCTACACTTGCCGTTTTTGAAACTAGCACCTCTTATTAGCATCAAACCTCATTTTTAAGGTGTTAAGCTCATTGAAAGACTTATCACGAACATGTTTTTGGCCCCAAAATGAATGGACCCTGCACTACTCTCTAATATAATATTAGGGAAAGATGCAATGGGCTAAAGTCCAAAATGGAAAAAGGAGTCACTACTTAGTATTTAAAAACTAAGAAAAATAGGATGAATAGGAATCCTTCCTTCATACCTAACCACCATCATCAAAGATTATGGGTAAGGAAGTTAGGTACAAACATAGAAAGGTGTTAGGCACTCAAGTTGCCTGGTCATTAAGTTTGCCTCCATTTAGGTCAATATTATACTAGGCTTGGCAAGGATTTGTTAGGTGTTATATTTATGATGACAATTATATCACAATATTGCATTTCAACCCATATATATAATTTGCTCAAAATAAATAAACATAGAGAGCCTAAATTGATTATAGGTCATGCCATTTTTATTAATTCGAGTTGCTTACTAATGTGCTAAAGCCCATTTGGTTGGTTTCTAATCATGCCAATATGCCATCCTAATTATTTAACTTAAATATGCATTCTTTCTACCAATTATGAATTAATTTACATTTAAAGCACAAAGAAGAAAAGAATAATTCAAATGCATAATCATGCTTTCTAAATACACAAATAACCTAAAAAGTCCCCTTTGGTTTAGAAAAAGATCAATATATAGGCTAAGACCTTTGGGAAGTTTCCTTTTAAAGATTTTTTTTTTTTTTATTAATGTGAGGAGACAAAATCCCCACTAATGCAAAAAATTTGATTCTCTATTTAAAAGTGTTTTGGGTGTGTAATACGTGGCTACACATAATTTAAGCTGAAGGAAAATGGATCAAACGCTTGAATGAAGTAGTGTGTTAGGCTATACATGCGCACCTGTATTGAGCTTGGGCTACACACATATGCCCTTGCATGTGCCTATAACTATAGGCATACTTAGGCTATAGGCACATGCCTGTGACTACACACACAGCCCTATGCTTGGCTTCTAATAGTCTCTAAAGGTCTAGAAAATAATGAATTTCAACATAAGGACCACAAAAATAATTTTTAAAATTGTTTCCACCCTCCCAAAACAACATTTCAACACATAACAATGAAAACTTCCCTCTCTCTAGTGATTTTCTTATAAAAACCTCAAAAAATAAGCAAATCAAACTTGTGAACCATCATTTCCAAAAGAATGAAATTGTTGATCAACATCAGGTTTGAGGGTTGAAAATTAAGCATTGATAACTTTGCATCTACTGGCACCTTCTTTTCTTTCCTAAGGTAATAAAGCAGCGCATTAGGCTATACACATGTACCTGTAAGGGGCTTAGGTTACACACATATGCCCTTACATATGCCTATAACTATAGGCAAACTTAGGCCATAGGCACGTGCCTGCAACTACACATATAGCCCTATGCTCAGCTTCTGACAGTCTCTAAAGGTCTAGTAAATAATGAATTTCAACATACGGACCACAAAAACAATTTTTAAAATTATTTTCACCCTCCTAAAACAACATTTCAGCACATGACAATGAAAGCTTCCCTCTCTCTAGTGATTTTCTGATAAAAACCTCAAAAAATAGGCAAATCAAACTTGTGAACCATCATTTCCAAAAGAATGAAATTGTTTATCAGCATCGGGTTTGAGGGTTGAAAATTAAGCATTTATAACTTTGTATCTACTGGCACTTTCCTTTCTTTGCTAAGGTGGCTTAGGTAAGGCATTGGAAGTCTACATGGATTTGCAGCTTTATGCAAAATTGGTGGTGGCTTTTCCTTTTTTTTCTTCTTTAACTAAATTGCCTTTTTCACTTTCTTTAACCATTAACTCTTTTTCTTCTTTTTCTTCCTCACTAGCCGTGTTGCTCTTTTCTTTCTCCTCAATAATTGGCTTCTTCTCTTTTTCTTTTAGTTCTTCTTTTCTTCCTAGATATCTTCTTCTTTTTCCTCAACAATCGGCTTTTTCTCCCATAGTTCTTCTTCTTTGACTTTTTTAACTTCTTCCTTCTCTTTAACTATGGATTCTTCATGGATCCCTTCTTCTTTTTTCTTAAGTTCCATTTCTTCTTTACCTGCAAAATCAAAAGCAATAATACGAATAGATTCAACAATTTAGTTATTTATTAGCTTTCCACTTCGAAGAGTTATGATTGCCACCACCTCAACGGGAGGGCTATACTCTACATATTCAACCGAATTGAAGTCCTTTAAGAGAGCTTTGTCTCTTGCTTTTCTTTCAACTGCTTTTTAATCTTCTTTCATTGCTCTCATGTAGAATTCAAACTTGCTTATTGCTTGCTCCTATTCCTTAAGAGATTCTTCATATTCCAACCTTTTTACTACCCTTCAACTTTCTTCATATTCTAGCATAGGTTCAACCCAGCTTTCTTCTTTTGATGGTTCAGGGTAGTAAGTTTGTTATGAATAATTCATCCGAGGTCAATTACAATCATTTTCCCATCTAGTGATGTAGGTACCCACAAATTGATTTCCCCTAAATTCTAGCTGAAATTGGTAACAATCATTCATTTGTGTCCTTAGACCTAAAAAAGGATTGTAAGGAATAGTATAATCATAATAATTATTATTATACTATCCATATTAATTTTCATAGCTTAGTTGATTTTGTCTGTTCATCAATAACCAATTTACTTGTCTAGTCAGTTCAACTAATTGAGCCCTCATTTCTTTAGTTGGTTTTATAATTCCTACCTTTTATTTGAAAAGTACTAAAAAGAAATGGTAAGATTTACAAAAATAAAGAAACTAGAACAAACAAAAAAATTAAACAATTAAAAACCAAAACAAAATAAAACAATTGCAAAATAAGTTAAACACTTGCTTTATGCCTCCCTGGCAATGAGCCAAAAGCTTATTGTGTTCAAATCCAAACCATTCTACTTGCAAGTGTATGAGACAATTGTAACTAGAATGAGCACCAAAGGTCATATCTCTCAAGGAGGATAGAGATGTGAAATATTTAATTTAAATTGCAATTATCACAAAATTGAAAGTAAAGCCTAAACACTCTAACTCAATTAATTTCTTTGGGAATGATTGCAAATGAAATGATCATAAAGAAAATTGCGATAACTTTTTAAAAAGTAAAAAAAAAATGAATGGATGAGTCAATATACAAAGGCTTCTAGGGTGTTCAACTTCACCAAATTCATGTATGGTTGCTTAAATGAGATGATTAGGATAATACAAATGAATGGTATAAAACCAAGATAATTTTAATAGAGGTGTCTTTCGAATTAGGCCAACAAGAAATTAAATTAATGCTAAACCTAATCAAATGCATGCATAGGGTTTAGTGCATTTTTGAATAGTAAACCCTAAGTTATTGTTCATTATTCAAGTATTAAGCAATATCCAATTTAATACTTAACTCTTAGGTTATACTATATGATGATTAAGCACAAGTATATGAAATAATGCATTAAACAATGACATATACCCTAATTCATTCATTTAAGCAAATTATAACCATCAAAGTTGATCCATCTAAACCTTAGAATAAAAGAATTAGTTCATAATAAAAGAGAAATAAAATTCAACTTTATTAAATTCAAAATCATTCTTCTTTCAGATGATTAAAGTAACAAATGAAATTAAATATAAATGTTTGAGAAAACGAAACCCCAAAAGAAATTTTTGAAGAATAAGCGCAATCTTCTTGTTTACTTATCTTCAAATCATTCCACACTAAAAAATAATCCTAACCTAATTATATGAAAATGAAGAAATGGATCAACGAGTTTTTTTTTAAAGTTGTCACTCCTCCCACTTTTTATCTTTTCTTTTTTTTATATCCCTAAAAATAGATAGCTAAGGCTCATAAGAAAAGACCCTAAAATTATCCAATCAACATTTGCCAACTTGGCATATGCAACACAGCCATGTTGATCTATAATTTTTGAATACAATTTGATCTATTTAGGCTTTTAGGTCTTCGTTAAAGTCTTATTTCTATTTTTTATCTTTCCAACGTATCTTGAATCACCTCCTTTAGACATTAGTAGCTTAAGTTAAGGTCAAATTACCAAAAGATGTCTCAGCTATCAAGTGAAACACTACCATGTTGCAAGAAACACATGCCCATGTCAATGAAATAAAAGAGCATGACTTGGAAATATAAGTATGTTTCTAAGTCATGTACCCTTCTATCTTAAAGAGTTTTCAAAGCACAGGATGCCCCATTTGGTTGTGTATTGAAACATGATAATGTTTAACCTAATTATGCCTAAAATATGCTGATTTTGCACCTTTTTCCACTATTTGCTCCAGAAACACCTAAAAACTTAAGTTTTACGTTAAAAAATAAAATAACTAAAATTTCAATAGAAACAACTAAAAATGGATAAAAACAGACACAATTAAGACCTTATAAGCACTACAGTTTTGATCAGAACAAATTATAAGGTTTAGAGATATTTTAAGTGAGGGAAAAATGGTCATTTAGCACTAAATGCAATCATTTTTCTTAACTTTTGCTAAATTAAAAAATAAATAAAAAATTAAAAGAAAGATGGGGTGGCTGCCAACTTAATGGGGATAAAGGGTGCTGGAGATTAATTCAAGGATTACCTAAAGAAAAATAATTAGAAAACAAAAGGAAAATTATATATTAGGATAAGTCATCAACTTATTTTAAGTTAACCTAAACTTCTTTTATACACTATTTGAAAGGAAAATAAGAAGAAAAGAAGGAAGAGATTGTCAAGTGAAATAGGAAAAGAAGAGGAGAAGTCATGAATAAGGTAAGTCCTACCATTAAAGTTATATATTTTGTTTTTCTAAGTAATTATGTTGTGTTTTCTTTTGGAAGTCTTTCTTTTCCTGATTTGGTTGTTTGAGTTTGATGGGGGAAAATGATGGGAAAAGTTTGCTTGAATTTTAAATAGGCAAAAGAAACTGGGGAATTGTATAGTCGATTATCGGTAATTATGCATTAAAAATCCTCACTTTCACCCCAATTAACATTTGATTGGAATAAGCTATTCTTTTATGATAATTATTCATCTTGATCAACACATATTTATTGTTCATATCTCATCATACATTATTCCAAATTTATATTGTATTACTATTTTCCAATACAACTACCATTCTTATGAGCCAATTTGAATTCTAAGTCGCAAGTACGGTAATAATTATGCATTCACTGAGTATTCGACTCACCCTAATTCCCTTTTTTTACAAGAAAATAGAAGTTGCTCAAGTGAACTCAAGTAATTATATCCACTTGTAGCTTGTGCTAGCTGAGGATAAGTTTTGTTTTAAGCATATAACTTACAATATATGTGTATGTAAATATTTGTATAAATCTAGATGCTCCACAGACATTAACAGTTGTAGAATGATAATAAGTGATGTATGTATAATAAAGAGTGGCTTAGAATATTCTTGATTGTGTTAATGTCAATAAGGAAATTTAAAGGTAATAATATATGTTATTATGTATAAGTATATAGTTGGTTAATAATATATAAGTTGAGATATAAAGTGACCTTGAATGTATGTCAATGTGAATGAAAAAGACATTGGAAAAAATTTATAATACAACCGAAGTTAAGGGTTAATGGTGATTTACTGGGAGTGTAAGTTTTTATGTAGTTTTTATATCCTGAGATGTGTGGTGTGTGCTATTGGCACTCTGCTATAATACAATTGTATTGTTAGGTTGATCAGATTCTATGGGTTTCCAGTTGCTTTGGGCCTACCTATGCCCTAGAACCATCCATCTCAAAAGTGGAATATGACATACATGTTGTTATGACATCACATGTTTAGTAATATGGGACTTACTACCTCCATAATTATAAGTATCTCATACTTATCATGGATAACAATAGAGGTGATAGTTTTCTAGATTAATGATGCCCAGTCAAGAATCTTATGATTATGAATGTTTTAAAGTATTTGTACTAGAGCAATCTATCACTCATATTCTCAACTATTGAGAATGAATCCTCTTGCAAAATATTTACAGACTATATTCAATATAATGAAACACCTTTCATATAAATTATATATTTAAAGCCATTAAAAATTATTTAGGTGATCAAATAACATGTATATGGCTCCTAAGACATATAAAGCTATCATTGTTATTACTTGAAAAATTATATGAATTCATGATATAGATATATGTAATTATTTGCATTTGATATTTGGTGTTTGAATTTTATTTTATTATATATTATATTATTATTTTATTCATGTTACTTTTGATTTGGGGTGAGACAAACTTGAATATCCTATGGTGCACTTGGATTTTACTTGAGCTATGACCTTATATGTCTATGAATTTGGCCTATGAAAAATGATCTAGTGTATACTTCAAAATGCTTATATGTTATAAGGTCTTGTACATTATATGTTATATGGATTTTGGACTTTATATGTTATATGGGCTATGTACTGCACATGCTAAATTAAATTATTCAATTAAAACTCTCTCCTATAATTTGATTAAATGATTATTTGTTTTAAATGAACTTATATGTATTTGAGAAAAAAATTGTTTGTATAAGTAATATGTGGGATTTGTATGCTCTTAAGCTATATAAATTTAAAAGAAAGTTTTTGATAATTTTATTAAATAACTATTTGTATTCTATTTGAGTTATTGTTAGGTTTTTACATATATTTAAAATGTTTTTAAAATTAGGTTTCTTTCATAGATATTTTCTTACTGAGCATGTGGTTTGCTCACTCTTATTACTATTAATTTTGCATGTTTTTATAACTTTCTAGGCAAGATCTAAGTTTTTTTTTTTTTTTAAGCCAAGGTAAGGTAAGGTGGAGTTAGATTTATGTCAATATTTTTAAATGATCTCCAAATATTGTGGGATTGAGTTTAACTTAACCCAGGAGTTGTTCTTTTATATAGAGTTGAGTCTTTTATCTCTAGATTTGGTTATGTAATTGATTATTAGGTTAATCATTACTTTTAAGCATTTGTAAATGTTTAAATATCTACCTTCACTAGTTCAATATACTTATTTAATTTTAAGATATTCTAATTGTTACAAATGGTCAAAATGATCTTTCTAGGTTATTTACATAAAATTATTATTAGGCTTATGTAGTTTGACTTTGATCTATTTGCATGCCAGTCATGGCCTCATATTTGGATTGTGGCAATGGCCTTCCACTACTATTTTGTTTGGGAAATTTGACCTTTTAACTTTTGAATGGAGAATCTCTATTGTTGAAAATTATTGGATACATACTTAAGTAAACCTAAGATTGGTGTACTGACCCATATTCATAATGAGTTAACTAGTTATTGAATAATTAATTAATAGAAAATGATAATGAACTTTTTTTATTATTTGAATTTTAAATGAAATTGATAACTTCCCTTGGGGAAATTAACATAAGTTATGTATTGAACATGATAACTATTCTATAATGAACAAATTGAAAAAGAAAGAAAAAAATTCTATCAAATTTAGTTTTGTATTGATGATACAAGAATTTGTTATCCTACTTTTGTGTTTAAATAGGTACGCATTCTACTCATTTTAATTTTTCAGTTATTTTCTTTATTAAGTTAAGGTGATAATTAATAAAACTGAAAATTTAAGCGTTGAATAATATAAGAGATAAAATTTTCAAATTATAAAAATACTTAAAAATTTATTTATTTATTATATCAATTATAAATTTTAGGCTAAAATCTTTGAAATATCATTTTAGATGATTTTTAGTTTCATTAAGACTTTTAAGACACGTTATAAAATAATTTAAAATAATTAAATGATAAAAATTTTGATTTCAAGTGTTGAATTATATTATCAAACACCATTTCGTAAAATTAAAAATTAAATTTTGAATAATATAATTGATATACTTTTTAAATTATAAAAATATTTAAAAATTTAATTACTTATCATAGTCAGTGTACATTTTAAGTTAAAAATTGAGCTTATCATTCTAAGTTAATTTCAGTTTAACTAAGACTTTCAAAATAAACTTTATCAAATATTTTAGCATGGTTCAATGTTGAAAATTAAAATTTTAATTTTAAGTTTGATACTTTGAATACATAATTGTAAAGTGAAAAGGAAGAAGATAAATTATTTATAGAAATATGATTATGTATGAAAGAGAATAAAATGAAAAACAAAACATCTTAGATTTTTGGGTGGAGAAGGAAATCAATGTACTGTGGAGAGAAGATGAACCAATTGAAGTGAGACAATATAGACAAAATAAAATAAAATATATATAAAATAAAATAAAATAAAAGTTTTATTGCAATGCAAAATATAGACAAAATTAACTAATGATCCATTTGGATAGCATGGATTTGAGTCATAGATTTAAATGTGGCCCAAATTCTTTGTTTATATCACTCAAATTAGATGGATTTGGATTTTATCTAGCTCCATTGTGAAATCTAATTCTCTGAAAGCTTAATATTTCAAATTCTAATTTTTAACTAATTATTTCAAATACAGAAAGAGATTTTTCAAATACAGAAAGAGATTTTTCTCTATCTCTGATTTCAATTGCTTCCGCATCGGTTTCCTTGTCATGCTTATCATCTCTGCTGAAAACACCATAACCAATACCATATCTGGTAGTGAACCCAATAACACCACAACTAATATCAATATGTGTATTAACTTATTCTACTATTTGTTTTTTCCTTTTTATATATTTTTTGTATGTTTAATCACTGAGAATTTTTCTTTTTTTTTTTTGGATTTGGTGGAATATGGGATATTTAAAACTCTTAATTTGAAGGGCTTATTCATATTCATTACTAGTTTTTTTGTTTAGTTTTCTTTACTCATTTATTCTTAATTTGTTTAAGTGTTTCAGTTAGGTTTGTAATCTTCGCTTTGGCTTTCTTGTGCTTTAGTTACTTGTATCTGCTGTTAGGAGTCCTATTTAGTTGGTTTTTCTTGCTTCTTCTCCACTATTGTCCTTTTGTTTTTGGCTGGTTCTTTGTGTTTTGGGTTTTTTGTTTAGTCTTGGTTTTACGGACTGTGGTTTTTTAGTTATGGATTAGCAATAATTTTATTGGTTAATCCTTATCAAGTCAAGCCTTTAGTTGTTTATTAGGCTCTTAAGTGGTTTTGGATTATCTTTAATTGAGACTAGTTTGTATCCCTTTCTTTTGCCTTCTTGGTTACCTATTAAATATATACTTTGATTTATATAGTTTGATAAATGTATTATACACACATTCAATTGTGAATTCTTTTCAATGTTTAGTAGAAAAAATGAGAAAATTGGGGAAGACTCACAACATTAAATAGTGTAAATATTTGATATGCATTATACATTAATAGTTAATGCTGTTATAATTATTATACTATCTAGTATTCATTATTGTTTGATCTAATTGCATCTGCATTTGGGGTCTAAATAAGCTTTTGTCTTAGGTAAGGAATTGAAACAAATAAAATAAAGAAATGAGAAAAGAAAAGGGACAATGGTGATGGAATATAGTGAAATATTAAGCAAGGGGTAATCTGACCATTTTGCAACTTGAAACTATGTTCTTGGATAATGATTAATTTTTCTAATCTACAATTCCATATTGATCTTCATTATAAGTAATAAGGGGAACCATCTATGCTATGTAACTAGAAATTTAGCTTTTTATCATACTTGTTTTATAGAAAGGGACTAGGTCAAGTAAATTATTTGCACTGACTAAACAATTATAGATATTGGTATGATGGTAAATCATCTCTCTCTCTAATTTGGTTCTCAAATCTTTATTCACTAACTAAGGGAACATGAGATCTGTGTTCTTTTTATTAAAGTTATCATGACCACACATGTTGTTCAATATCTCATAACCCATAACTAACATGTCAATTATTATACATGTATATGTATATCATCTTTACTAATGGAACTGAGGAGTCCAAATTAGCTATTGTTAGTAAAGAATCTAATGAGTCCAAATTAGATGTTGTTAGCAAAGAAAATTAACTATTAAGATCAAGGTGCAATATTGTAACTACTTAAGTTCAATAGCTTCTAGCAGTTCATCCTGCAAAACCTAAAAATTAGGTTTTTATGGTCCTTTTTTTTATTCTATGTCATTAATTGAGGTATTGGGGTTTGATTTAGGTGATGAGACTTTCAATAAGATTATATTTCACCTAATTATACATCTATTTTTACATACAAAGAATCAATAATTACTTTGTTTTGTATGGATGTTGATACAAAATATAGTAACTTATAGGTGATGAAGGACTATAGTCTGGTGCGCCGATGGGCTAAAGTTTTAAACCTAAGTAAGTGAGTAAGAAAAGGAATGTTACCAAGTGTATTGGGATTTAGAAGCAAAGATGAACTGCTTTTGAAAATTTTTAGGGGACGAATTGTTTCATATAACTTAAGAGTGGCCAAACTATAGATTTTGATTAATTAATGTGGGATATGATATCATCCAATATTTCTTATATTAGTCTATACATGGAAAGTTATTCTTATATTGGTCCATAAATGAAATTTTAGCATTGTTGAATCAAAACTAGAAAGATTGCAGTTAGTAAATTAAATATAGTAAAATGAATTAGATTTATGCTTTGTAGGTTAAATTCATTGTTTAAGTTGTGTTTTGATTAAGCTATTCCTTGGTGATTGATTGCTTCTCTATCTGCTTACATATTTTATTGAACATCAAAATGTGCTCTTATGTTTTGATATATTCTAATCACTCAATAATGAAGAATTGTAATTATATATAAGGTGAAATTTCCCCAAGGAACAAATATTCTACATATTATGAGTCCATAATTAAGTCTTACAAAAAAGGGTCTAATTTTTCTATAGGATCTAAAAAGTCTTGTAATGTGTCTGAAAATGAAATTTACTTTTGAAAAAGGAATATTATATTAGAAATGTAATATTTTTCTTTATTTATGTACTTTATTTAGTAGAGTATAATTAATCAAAGATTGTGTGTAATATCAAGATCAAAAATAATAATTTTGTTTGGTGAAAAAATGATTAAGAAACAAACAGCCCAACCATGCTATAGGAAAACAAAAACTAGCTTAGATTACATCCAGCTAAATCAACATCCATTAGACTCAGCAACTCAATTGAAGGCACCATTAATAACACCTTTCCTAAAGGCTTATCCAAAGAGAGCTTGGCTTAGTAATTTGCATACTTGTTCCCATTTCTTGAAATATGCTGCAGGACACCTCCTAATCAATATGAAGTAGATGCATGATATGAGATACTGGGAAACTATGAGAGATATATTATTATGGTGAAGGATCAAATTTACCACAGCAAGAGAATCAACTTGTACTTGCAACTTTTAAATATCTTGTTCCCATACCACATTCAAAAATAATAATTAACCATAGATTATATGTAGTATCAAGCTAAAAATAATAAATTCTGTATATATGTAATTATATTATTATATTTATTATATAGTATTAATTTATTACATTTTTTCAAATTTAATTTCAAATCCAAATTTATATTTTAGTAGTTACCCAACAATAAATTTCAAGTCTAAAATTTCAAATTCCTTACACTCTAAATAAAGGATTTATAATTTTATAAATTTTTAAACATAGATTTGAAATATAAAATTTGAAATGTAAATTTCAAATCCAAATCAATGCATTTAATTGCAACCTAAAAATAAAAGTTTTATTAGATTCTTAAAATTCCATCACTCGTTTGTTGAATAACCAGTCAATCAATATAACAGAGGTGACAAATTTTGACCCGATCCAATGATCGAATTGAATTCGTTAGCTCAATCTCGATTTATAATCCCTCCACATTAGTATATAATTTAAAATGATTCAAATTCAAATGATTTAAACTTGAAAAGCTTGAATCCATGGTCAACATGTCTAACTCAATGTTTGGACCTAAAACTTGACATGATGAATCGACTTAAAAATTTGATCCAAGTGATCTAATATAAATTTATAAACAATAAACATTTTTAAACAAACATCAACTTTTTTTTTAAAAGTATTATGGTATTAGAAAAATTTTTGCTTCTCACAATAAATTATTTTTATCCATATACTTTAAATATTTTTATCCTTATACTCTAAGTTCAATATAATTTTTTTTAGTTGTTATTCCTCTGCATTGAATATGAGTATCATTTAAGAGAAAATTTTAAAAAAATAAAAAAAGTTATTAATTCTAATTGATTTATTATGTTATATGCATATATAAAAATAAATAAATAATTTTGATTAGACATTTATAGGTTCAAAAAGTTATGTTTGTTATAATATAATATATTATAGAATTTGATTGATATCTTTTCATATATATGAATATTATAGTTTTCATATTAGTATTGATTGTATTTTCCTTATTAGAAAAGTTTTTCTATTTCTTTCTCTTCTGTACTCTATATAAAGGGCCTAATACTATTGAATGGAAGATTTAGAAAAACTATTCTCTTCTCTATATTCTTTGTTCTTATTCCTCTATCATATTTATAACACATTATCAGCACGAATTTGTTCAACTATTTTTTTTAAAAGTTTTTCCAAGGTATTTTTTTTTCGTCATCTCAAATGACATATAAATCATATATGTTCTCAAAAAGAAATATGCCTATGGCTTAATACGCATATATGTTCGAGATGTATTTATCTTATTGTGTTAATGAAATTATATATACATATTATGCTTTTTGATATGGGCATAAAAAAAAAAATTGCATATACATTTTTTCCCTAACAATGAAATCTTTTTTTTTTATTATTTGATATGAATTTTTTTTTTATGTTAACATGCAAAACATTTTTTTACTATAATTATGAATCGGTTTTTATTTTGTTACCATATAAAACAAATATTATCATATTATATTAATATGAAAACGTTTTTATTTCCGTTTCTTGTTATATATTTTAATAATAATTTGATTATCATTTTTATGAAAAAAATTATTATTTGATGTTATTTAATTTTCATTAAGTAAATTATAGTTCCTAAAGAACTAATACCATATTCTAAATTTTAATTCCTGAAAAAATTAGTATTATTTATAGTTTCTGAAAAACTAGTACCATATTCTAAATTCTAATTTTTGAAGAAATTAGTATTATTTATAGTTCTCAAAGAACTAGTACCATATTCTAAATTTTCGTTCCTAAAGAAACTAGTATTATTTATAGTCCCTGAAGAACTAATTAAATAAATAACTATCTATATTTCAAATTCTAGTTCCTGAAGAAACTAGTATTATTTATAGTCCCTGAAGAACTAATTAAATAAATAACTAAGGTATAAATTTCTAAAGAATTTTGGCCTAAATTCCTGAAGAACTAAGCATCTTGAAATCTAGTATCCCAATTCATTAAAGAATTATTTTATGTTCCTGAAGAAATAAATACATTGTCTACAAGTCTTTAAAAGACTGATTTTATTATGATCCTATATTAGACAATGTTAATTGATGACCCTCGACATCATAAGTAAGAATTATTTATCATGAATACTAAATACTAAAATTCTTGAATTAGTCTTAATTAATTATTTATCTTATGGGATTCTCATGCCTTGTTGTCATGGTATTATAATTTGTTGATATGAAATTGAGAGCAACAAACCAATGTGGCATATTGCCCATTAATTTTGATTTCGTTGAATATGAAATAAAGCCTAATAAGATCTGGATTAATTGATGTCACTCCTTCGAATATTGAAAATCTAATGCTGCTAAAGATTTTTTATTTTTCCAAGAACCGTTTGACAGGTTTGGTACTCTAGTTAATCTTTGTAGGGTAAACTTCTTATTTGTCATATTTTATCTTCCTTTAACAATTTCAATAGGGTTGCAAATTACAACAGATTTTTGAAATATTTAATTGGTTAATCTATTATATATGTACTCCTAATGATTTTATTTTAATAAATAAATAGTATTATATATATGACATATAAATGGAAAATTTGTGTTTTTCTTTTGCATTTTTGTTGGGTATGATTGAGATGATTGCTTATAAAGAATTTAGTTTATATATTATATAGTAAACTTTGCTTATACTAGAAGTATAGAATGATTATAGTGTATACTCTGTATTTTGAAAATCTAAACCTATGTAATTTACTAATTTTTGACCAATTAATATATTTAGAGTTCTAAAAATCCCGTGAAATTGGTAATTAGCTCAAATTTACTGAAGAGATGTCTTCACTTAAACTCAATGTATCTATGTTCTAAATTTCTTAGTGGAATTATAAATATGCCATGATATATATATCTATATATATATATATATATATATGAAACTAATATATATATATATATATATATATATATATATATATATATATATATATATATATATATATATATATATATATATATATATATATATATATTAGTTTCTCTTATTAACAAGTGTAATTTGCTTGTATTATTGCATATTATGTTTTTTATTTTTAACTAGAATTTTAGTATAAAAATTATTGTGCCTTATAATTAATGGCTAATTTGTCCTCAACTTGACTTGATACAAATATATTTTATAGTAATTGCCTTATTTTTTCTTTTGAGTATAAAATTCATATTATTTATGTGTTTGGTTTCAGTGTGAAATTTGAAATAATTGAAAATTTATTACTTCATTATAAACATGAATTTATTGTAAATGGTTGGATTGTTTTATAAATTATTGGAGTTTTTACATGAAATTAGTTCAAATTTCTTCATTTTTTTCTCAACATCGATTGAGTTCTAAATTTTTAAAAAAAATCAATTTAATATTTTTGTTTTATTTCCAACACAAAGACTTTGATCATATTTATACTATATGTAAAAGGGGTCTAATGGATAAATACCTCACTATTTAAGATTTTTGTATTATCTAGAAGAGTTTTAAAGATCGATATGATTACTTGAAAGATGTGGTACTATCACAAGCTTAATATGATTAGGTAAATCTACACCTACAAGACTTAAAGTCTATTTGAGAATATAATTCAACCATATTTAAAATTACTTCACAGCTGAAATTGTGCGGTACTAAAGTTACATGCTCCTGTAGTAGCAATATAAAAAGTGTAAATTTACAAATATTGTTTTCTAGTGGTTGTAAAGAATAATTGTTAATGAGAAATCATCAAACAATGCCCACTAGTATAACTGCATTCCCTGAAATGGATGCTATAAATCATTTGGTAGATAATGAAAATTCTAAAAGAATAATTGCTAACAAGAAATCATCAAACAATGCCCATTAGTACAACTGTATTCCCTAAAGTGACTGCTATAAATCATTTAGTAGATTATGAGATTCTAAAAGAGGAACCGCCCATATAGAGGACACAACTCAATTCAATATTGATGATTTTATGTAAACTCCCTGAAGGAGTAATTTGCAAGGATTTTATAAGTTGTGCATTATAATGAGTTATTTCATTATTGTTTTATCCCCCATATACATACACAACATATTATGTTGAACTTACAGTTCAAGCATTGAACTTATAGTTCAATAATCAAAACTTGAAGGTTTGGCATGAATACCATATTATATATTATACATACTCTCCTTTGAAACTTGTACAAGGACATGAGCTATAAATTTTTTATGCCATGAATATATTAATATCACTATCTCAATGTGTGACAATAGGTCCACAAAAGAGACTAAGAATTTATTTTGATGAGGTACATTTCTCGACATTAGGGAGAGAAAAATACCTGCAGTACTAAAGAATATCAAGAAATTTATTAGAAGGAAAACTCTTTAAATAATTTTGATTCACGTACAAGTTAGAGTGAACCAGAAGTTCACAAAATAACACAGTTGCAACAAATTGCAACTTAATTGCCAAATGCATTTATATATACTAAAAGAGTGGCAAAGTCTCATATTACAGCTGCTAATACCCTAGTAAGGGTTGTGGTTCAAATTGCAAAGAGAAAATCAATCAATCTCACTATATGCCAGAAGCATAGATAGTAAATTGGAACTAAAGATAAAAATCTGCAGAAAAGAAAAGCAATGTCACTCATAAAATCTCCTGAAGAGGAAGATATCAGTCAAAGAGTTATAGCCAATTATGAGACACTGACTGAGACAACGGAATAATTAGATCCTCTAAATATGACTTCTGGAGTTGATAATCATATAAATAAAAACTATGAGATCTCAATTATTTTTGTGATATAAGAGAAAGAGTTGATAGCAATTTATTTATCGTCAACGATGAATTTGCCTCAATAGTAGCTCTTGCTGTTTTAAGAGAAAATCTAGATCCAGAATCTATAAGTATAACAGAATAGTAGCACAAACATGATTAATCATCATGGAAAGAGGCAATTAAAGTATAGCTACACTCGTTCTATTATTAACTATGAGAAAAAAAAATGATTCTCTTATTATGAAAATGATCATGTTCCATTATTCAATTAGCATGGCAGTTAAAGAAAGGCTTGATATATATCTTATGAAAATGATATTTATATAAGAGTCCCAGAAGCATTAGAGATATCAGAAATGAATATATATTAAACAAGTGACATGTATTTCATCAAATTGCAAAAGTCCTTGTATGGATTAAAGCAAAATGGACATGTGGTGTAATTGTTTGAGTAAATTCTTATTAAAAGAAAGATATGTAAATAATACACTATGTCCATTTGTATTCATAAAAGACCATAGAATGGTAGATGTTATTATTGCAGTATATGTTGATGATTTAAATATTAGTGTGACTCCCAAAGAACTAAAAGAAGTTTGTATCTATTTGAAAAGTGAGTTCGAAATGAAAAATTTAATGAAATTTTGTATCAACTTGCAGACCGATTATCAATGAGTGATAATACACCAGTCTATTTATATGGAAAAAGTATTTAAGCAACTTTGTATGGACAAATCTTTTCCCTTAAACATACTAGTGGTGATCCTCTTACATGAAGTGAAGAGATACCCTTTTAGACCTAAATAAGATAACAAAGAGCTATTTGGCCTTGAAGTGCCATATATAAGTACTATAGGGGCACTCATGCATATTACAAATTGCATCAGGCCTAAAATTGTATTTGTAAGAAAAATTCCTAGCTAGGCATAGCTCTGCACCTACTAACAGATATTAGAGTGGTGTAAAAAGTTATCTTCAATATACTATTCATATTATGATTAATATTTGAAATTGATCTATATGCAAATATTGGTTATTTACTTAGTCTCCATGATGATAGATCTTAGATTGGCTACGTATTCACTTATGGTGGTATTGCAATTTTATAAAAAATTTTATGGTCTTAAAGTACCTTAGTAAAAGATACTCCCATTATATTTTGAGAATAATGCAATTTGCATTGCACAAAATAAAGGTGGTTATTTAAGGGTAACAAAGTAGATATAAACTTCACCTAAATTCTCGTATATACATAAGCTCCATAAGAGATATCCACCAAATTCGCTTGAGTGACAATCTAACAAACTTATGTACTAAGTCTTTACCTAATGTGATATTTAAACGACATTGTTTCATCAATTAGTATATGCCACGTTAAAATCTATCCTCATCAGGAGGGAGCGAATTAGTATATGATTGTACTCTTTTTCCTTAGTCAAGTTTTTGTCCCGCAGGGTTTTCTTGGACAAAGGTTTTAATGAGGCAATCTATGCAATGACAAATTAGCACATGAAATGTACTCTTTTTCTTAGCTATGTTTTTTCCCACTGGGTTTTCTAGCAAAATTTTTAACAAGCCATATTCATAGCGTAAGTAATATCCCAAGGGAGTACTATAAATAAATTATTATATGTGGATATTACTTAAACATCATTAAATATACGGCTTAATAATTTGACATATTTGTTTAGAAAGGCACTCCCTACAACCATATTTGAAAAGTTAGTCAATAAAATTGGCATGCACCGATCAAGAGATATTTGATAGAAATCATATTTTCATAAGAAAGAGATTTTGGTACACTGTACTCTTTTTTTCTTAGCCTAAGTTTTGTCCCATTGAGTTTTTCTGGCAAGGTTTTTAACTAGGTAGTGTTATGGCGCAAATCTCTACAAGAATAATATACTCTTTTTCCTTCACTAAGATTTTTTCTTACAGGGTTTTTCCTTAATAAGGTTTTGATGAGGCATGTTATTTGTAAAAGATATCAAAGGGGAGTGTTATAATATAATATATTATAGGATTTGATTGATGTCTTTCCATATACATGAATATTCTAGTTTCCATAATAGTATTGATTGTATTTTCCTTGTTAGAAAAGTTTTTTATTTCTTTTTCTTATATACTCTATATAAAGGACCTAATACTATTGAATGGAAGATCTAGAAAAAGTATTTTCTTCTTTATATTTTTTGTTCTTATTATTATTTATTATATTTATAACAATTTTAAAATTTTGATCGGATACTTAATGTTGTTAATTAGATTTAAGAGTTAAAAAATAAATTATTTTTAAATATTTATAATTATATACCAGGATTAATTTTATTATTTGATTTTTTTTTTTAAATTGCATATGAAAGATATTAGGAAAAAGTATAAAAAATGATCATATGGTGTGAGGTTTTTCTTCAAACTTGAGTATGATTTTTTTCCGAACATTTAGGTATCATGTAATTTGTTTTATTAGAAATTTGAATACCAAATTTACTAGTGTCCTTAATATTTAGTCATTTGACATATAACATAAATTAAGATTTATTTTTTTTTTTTTTTTTGGGTATGTATTTAACCAGGCATGGCATGACTCACTATTCAATTAAATTTTAAATTTAATTAATTATAAAAATTTTAAAAATATTTTTAATAGAAAAATAAAATTTGAAGAATTAAAAAATTTTTAAATTTCAAATTTTACTTATACAAAATCTTTATACATTTTACAAGATCAAATAAATCCATAAATCTTATAAAATCTTTAATTTAATGATCATATGCCATCATTGTTGTTAATCATATCAAAATTTAAATATTTATGAGTAATAGTGAAGCACACGAATAATTTGAGATTTGGTGAGATTTATAAATTTGTTTAGTTTGCTAAGATGTGTAAAATTTTTGTATAAGTGGAATTTGAGATTTAGAATTTTGTTTATTTTATTTTCGCTTTTCTTTTAAAATGTTTTAAAATTTTTAGCGTGAATTA
Organism: Reutealis trisperma; assembly: GCA_947687605.1. Taxonomy (NCBI): domain Eukaryota; kingdom Viridiplantae; phylum Streptophyta; class Magnoliopsida; order Malpighiales; family Euphorbiaceae; genus Reutealis; species Reutealis trisperma. Next base: position 69,279 of record CANTUT010002040.1, read on the forward strand.
AAATTTTATTTTAAATGGAGTCCGATAATGTTTGGTGGAATTTCATATCAAAAGAAAACATTTCTTAATTTATATTGTATGTCAAATGACTAAATATTTATGATATTAGTGAATTTGTAATATTTAAATATCAAATAGAATAAACAACTTGATACCTAATTGCCATAAAAACATAAGCCCCTTCCAATAAAAACATAAAATACATGATATTTTTTATATTTTTCCAAAAATATTATTTTTAAAATAAAATTTTCTTTTATAAAAATAATGTTATTGATAAGCCGATTGTACATAAAATGGCAAATCAATTTAAATGTGACTCAAAATTTTCATGGATCAATTCAATACACAACTCAACTCATTTGCAATCTAAAAATGGCTTGACTTGAATTTGTTCAAAAAAATGAGATTCAAAGTGAATCGTCTTAAACTTATCCCAACAATTCGGCCATCTCCAAATACATGTAAAATAAATGAACTAAATGGAATTTAACCTATCAAATAGATCAATCAAGTATTTTTTTTGAGATAAATATTGCTTATTGTTCAAACTAGTCACCAACATGTTTATTATACAAATTTTGGTTATATTTTTTTTTTTTTTGAATTTGTATTTTTTAAAAATATTTTAATGTATATAAATTAACATATATGCTATAAGCCAAAAGATTTTCTAAACAAGTAAACTCAACTTATATATATGTGTATATAAAATTCAAATTGAGTAAACTTAAGTTATTTTTATTTTTTTTTTTTAAAAAGACCTAAAGTTGCCTTGGGGGAAAATGCAATTTTTCTTGCATGCTTAAATGCCAGTTTCACCGCTCAACTTTTCATAAGTACCAAATCCATATTGCAATACTTTTTGACTAATTTAGGCACCTAAATCTTATGTAAAAACCACATAAGCTCTTTTTGGCCAAAAAAGAAGTATGTCCCACAATACTATATTTATGAATTAAATAACAATAAAATAATAATAAGCGTTGAAAATTAAAAATAATAATATTATTTATATATTTTATATTATTTTCCGTTATAAAGACTCAATCCCTAAATCCTTAATTCTTATCCCAACACTAATCGTTCTATACCCTAAAAAATCCCTAATCATTCTCTACCTCAAATCAGTAGCATGAAAATGTCTATAAGTTTTACAAGCTTATCTCAAATGATATTATTTGAATGGGTAATATCAAGAGTTCCATAGCAAAGAAGAAATGGACTCGATTATGAATATGAGGGTCTAGACATGATTTGCAAATGTGATTGAAAGCTCCCAAATATGTGTCATAGAGTGATACAAATCAGGGAGAAGATTCTATTATTGTCGGAAATGGAGTAAGTAAACTTTTTATAATTATATGTTTGTAAAGTTTTGTTTTGTTAATTTGCTATTATTTGTATGTTTTTGACATATTATTTGAAATGCAATTGTATATGTGTTGGGTACTTCGAGATTTCTAGGTTTGTTGTTATAGGAGGAAAGGTAATGCAATTATTTTAAATGGCATGATAAAGATGTTAATCCAAGATCAAGGGTAATCTTAAGCGAGATGAATAGTGAAAATATGAGTTTGAATAAGGAGAACATAATTCTGAGGCAATTAAATAGATAAGGATTGCCTTATTTTGTACTATATGTGGAGTTGGAAGAAATACATTATAATGAAGGATATAAAAGAGAAGAACAGAGGAGAGAAGAAGAACATAAAAATATAGGTATGGTAAAAAAGATGTTGTGTGTGCTTAGTTGTTGCTATTATATTTGTTAGAATCCAATGAAATGGGATTAGGATTGGTTAGGAGGTTTAGAAATGAGAGTTGAGGTAGTGAGGTACAAGAAATGGGATTGTGCTATTATTGTAGTTGTCGTTGACAGTGTTTTCTTTCTATGCATTAATGCTATAATATTTAGCAAGTGTGTCTTTTTATCCCCATTTACAATTTTGTAAAATCAAAAACAACATTCAGTTGAGGCAACTCTTTATTATATTTCAAAATTTTTTTATTAATATAATATATGTTGGAAAATGGGTCAGTTTTCTTGCACCCATGATAAGTTGACCCAATATGTAGACTCAAATTAATTCATTGGTGGAATTTAAATAATTAAGATAAATATTCAAATAATTTAAGTAATTATTTGATATTTAACTAGGAGATAATATAAATAATTATATGAGAGATAATTAAATAAGATAATTATGGGAATCATCTTCAAAAAAAGATACATTCTCTATAGATAAGAAAAAGGAGACTCTCTTTATCTCCTTATCTCTCAACCACCAAAAAAGACTTCTCTATGAGTCAAAAACAAAAACAATACGTCAAAAAAAATTCTCCAATAATCAGAGGTTCTTGTACTGTGAACCTGAGTTAGTTCCCAGTTATTATGGTTTCAATCTGATTGTTTGCATCAATCAAAGTTTGTGCTATATTCGTGAACAAGGCGCACATGTTCGTGCTATTGTCTGTAATTTGGTGTGGAGTTTTCTAAGTCATAATCATCATTATTGTTGTTTTCTAAATTAAAGGAGGTAACCTTTAAACTCAATTTAATCATATAATAGTGATTCAAGCATGATTATGTGTTCTTTGGGATTGAATTGATTGCAAAAATTCAGATTAATTATCATTGGTATCAGAGCTTTAATTGCTGGTTTCCTACATACATGATGTGTTCTTTTGTGAGACCTCACCCGAGCACTAGCTCGGTCTGCTAGAGGGAACCAGAATGCTCATTCAGGTTTAGACTCATGATGAAACCCTTAGGTTCATATATGATTGATTTTAAAAATGATTTTTGAGAGTCGCTACCCTAATTTATTTCTAAATGGAAAAATTAAGGAAAAACCCAATTTAACTCCAATTTATTGATTTTCATTTTAATTTGCCCATGGATAAAATCACTAGTTTCGAATCAAGTTGAGCTCAAGGACTAGGTTTTTGGTTTTAAATAATCAAGATTTGGCTCTTAAGTTTAATTTAACTTTAAAAAAATGATTTCATGGATGACATTTATTAATAATAATAAAATGCATGAATATGGCATAATAAGAATGCATAGTGTATGTAAATTGATGAAGCATTTGAAATCAATGTTCATAAATTAAGGAGAGTGTTCCCTCTAGTTCTTTAGAGATTTAGGGGAATTACATAATCACTCCTTAATTCCAAATAATTACATTAATAACAGATCAGGACGCCTTCTCTAGCCCTTATGGGATTCTAAGAAGACCATGAATTCCCTTACAAATATTATAAAAAGTAATTACATTTGAAAAAAGTGAAAAAATAAGCTTAAATTGAGAAATTGGATTTGAAGTTTGGATTCAAATTCCAAGCGTGCCTACGTACCCCATTGAATAAAAATCAAATCTATGTAGTTCATTCCACGATTAAGTGGAGGGGTTTACATATTGATAAAAATGATTTTTGGTTTGGTGATAAAGTTTATAAAATACCTTGGATTTTGGTGGACAAGATGGTAAAAATATTTTGCTACACCGAAATTCCATTTTATCAAACCAGGCAATTGGATAAAAATGTTTGGTGAGTGAATTAATTAATTAAAATGATTAATTAATTAATTAAAAATATTGGGTGAGTAAAAAAGGAGATTTTTGATTTAATAATAAAAAGGGTAATTAATTAATTAATTTGTGAGTGATAAAAATGATTTTAGTTAACTAAAATGATTAATTAACTTGGCTTGGGTGAGAAAATTAATTAATTAAAATAATTAATTAATTAATTAAAGAGTGATTAGAGGGAGAAGAAGAATAAAAGTTGATAGATAGCAATTGATATCATCTTTAGTGTGTTTGAAATGAGAAAATGAAAGGGTTATTTATAGGAAAAAGAGGTAGGGGTAACTTGGGAAGTAAAAAAGTGAAATAACAAAAAGGATAGGGTTAAAAAAATAATAAAAAAAGATGAACTAGGGGCGTTTTGTGCAATCAGCCCATTAGAATCTGGCTGGGTGATGCGAAGCCGTGCTCTGGGCAGTGTAGAGCCATGTCTCCTGAATGCGAAAGCCGCATTCATGTGACGTGGTTGGCTGCGTCGGAGGCGATGTGGATCCGCAACGCCACAGATGCTGAGCCGCACCTCTGACGTGGAGCCATGACTAAAGCTGATGCAGCCTAGCACGCTCGCTCATACATCTTTCTGACCCATTTTTGGGGCTTTTGGGTTAGTTTTTAGGAGTTATAGAATCAAAAAAATTATCGGTCAGTGTCGTTAGGTTCGAAATTAATTTTAGAACATTTAAACAGTCAGTCTATGAGAAAATTTGATTAGTTTTTGAAAAAGGTTGTTTGGTACAGTAGATCCAGTCAGGATATGAAAGACATCAAATTGTGCCAAGAATACTTCAATAAGTTTTAAAGAGTTCAGAATTATTTCTAGAGGTGCTGAAATAAGGGTTCACATCTTTGTGTATGAGAAATCAAAAACAAAGATTATATGTGTTTTTAGCATAATTTTAAACTCTTTTGAACATGATTATTTGGCTGTTTTCATGCTTTATAAATCTCTGCATACTTAACAAAATGGAATGATTTTGGTGTCTATTGAAAGTTCATTTTGAGAGCTTTAAATCGATATAAAGAACATAAATTTTTGTTAAGAATTGAAAGAGTTATGTAGCTTCAAAGTTGAGGATTATAAATATCATTTGTTGATAAAATTGTTTGAAATTTTAGTGATTTCGTACTTTTGGAAATATGATGTTTGCAATATTATGTACTAATTGAAATTGTATGAGAAGTTTTCTTAGGAACCTAGTGAACTTTTGCTTCAAATACAATTGATATTTATTACATCAATGTTGCAATAATTTATTATTGTTTTTTATATATAATGTGCCATAAATTATTTACAAGCACGTTTAATATCTCTATGTGTAGTTGAAAATGTCATCGATTGCTAAAAACATCATAGCTAAATTGAACAAGGGTGAGAAGTTGAACAGCGATAATTATGAAATATGGCATCGTAAAGTTCAATATATCCTTGAGGAATAGGAAGTCATTAAGACACTTGAACCATGTAATGGATGAGCCTAAAGCTGGAACTACTGCTCAACATAGGAGAGATGTTGTGAAATTTTATTTATACTTGCAAGTGCATGAATCGTTGATTTTGTAGATAAGTGGTAATGAGATCGTTTCCATGGAGAGAGTTATGAAAAGAATTATAGAAAATCTTAATTAAGCCACATTAATTTAACTCTAACCTAATTCTAAATAATTTTTTAGATAATGATAAAAAAATATAAAATAGAAATATCAAAATAACAAAATTAAAAGTGGTTGAACTTATGAAATAAAATTCAGATGAAATATTACCAAGGTTTTAAAATTTACTAATGTCTAATTAATAATTTTTATAACGCATTGATTCTAATTTTCAGATGATTGTTTAGAAATCAATCTTTTTATTTTCTATTGATTTTATCACTAAATTCAATTTTATTAAATTTTCAAATAGATTTCAATTTTATTACATTCTCAAATAGATTTTTCTTCACTTCAAAAGTATAATTTCTAAGCATTATATGTATACAATTTAATAGAAAACACATAATCAAAGAAAATTATTTTCTTTCAATAAAAACCAAGTATAGATAATTTTTATAGCAATCAAAAATACAAGATAAAATTGATGAAAGAATATTATCAAATGAAGCCAAAATCATAAACATTAAATTACAAAATACTTAGGATCAATACGAAATAAAAATTAATAATTTAACATGGTTTCATCATCCACCTTAGTAAAATTAAAATTTAAAAAGACATAATTAAAACAACAAAATAAATAAAAGAACATGTTTTAACAATTTGGATTCTTAATTTTTAAATCTCAACTTCTTCTTTATTTTCTTAATTTCTCTCCTCACAAGCTCTCCTTTTCTAAGCCATTTCCCTTCTATTTATAAGCATAAATGGCTAGATGGAGAGTTGATGATGAAGCCAATTTTGAAATGATTTTTCTTCCTTAGCATGAAATGTGTGACTTTGAACTTTGAATTATTTGTTTTCCTTAGTTGGATTGCATATATTTGGTGATGACTTGAATTTTGCAATTTTTCTATTCCTTAGCATCAAATGTATGACTTTGATCTTTAAATCCTTTGTTTTCCTTAGTTGGCTTGCATAAGGATGGTTGGTAAGCTTTTTAGTTTCCATTGCACACTTGAAAATGGTGTCCTTTGTCAAAATAAAAAAAAATGGCTTAGTTGGTTTTGTTGAAAATTTATTTCTTTCACAAAATTTATTATTATTATTATTCATGCAAGTAAAAAACTATAATTTCACTTAATTTTCAAGCTTTCACCATTTTATTTCCTATTTCATAAAAATATCATTAAATAAAAATATTTATTTAATAAATGAACAACAAAAAAAAAAAATTAAGGGCTATTAGTATGTATTAAATTATGCTCATCAAATACCCCTAAACCTAGATTTTGCTATTCCTTGAGCAAAAAAACAAAACCTAAACTAATGTACTTTCATAAGAAATCACAATTGCATTTAGCATATACAACAAGTCTTTAAACCTCTAGGTGGCCCATAGAGGACGAATTGTAGTCTCGTGAGGGCTTCCAGCGATGTTACCCACAAACATTTGTAAAAATATAAACTTTTAACTATTTATCTCAGAGAACAATAAGATATCATAGTTTTGAAATCAAATAAGTATTAAATTGAATCCGTATTCATTCAAAAGCTAATTCATTTTACAACAATCATACTCAAGTGAGTGTGTGAAATAGCTAATGTTAACGGTATATATGATATGCATGCTTCAAATAAGTAAAATTCTCATAATCCTTACAATAACAATCATTCACTTTCTAATAAAGAATTAAGTATCATAAGCTTTCCCATTGGAACAAATCTCTATTACTTTGAAGGCATCACATGAGATCAAAAGGTCTTTCATATTGGTTATAATGGGGCTGAAGGGTATTGATGTGGTAAAAGGATGAAAGGGTAGGACATTTCATAGGTTCTAAAGACTTCATAGAGTTAATGACATCATAATATTTTGTAAGAGACACTTCTCAAAATCCCTAGAAGCATATTAAATGTAACCAACTATTATTATGTTGGCCTTTACTTTATTATAACTTTTGCTTCTAATATCTAAACTTTGATCTTCAGACTCAAGTTTTTTTTTTTTACTTTTTTTTTTTGAAATTTTCATTACTCCATAAATTTATCATATTATTTCTATCCCAAAATTTTAAGAAGTGTCTCTTGCTCATGAAATTTGTCTTTTTAGCTCTAATTCATCTTTAGAATGAGGGTAAAGATATAATCATATTTAGACTAGGTGAGAGATGTGGTTATCAAAGAAAACGATCAATCAATGTAGGCTTAAATTGGCTCACTAAAGGGATATTCTCTTGAAACATCAATTGGGAAACCGGCTTATTTAGCTTTGTGGTGAAAATCCTAATGCCTTAATCATTTCACAAGTGATGCTTGATCTGTTGTTCGCCTCAAAAGACCTCAAGGAAAAAATTCTAATGTATAATTCTTTCAAATCAAAATTAAAATGATCATCGAGGTAAAGGTATAAGAGCATACCTATTCTAACATACTTGTCTTTCTATAGAATAATCATGGCTATTGTGAGAAAATAGTTGAGTATAATCATTATGAAGATAAATTAACGAAAGAATGTCATCAAAATTCAAATCAATACTCATTGCCAGTCAAAGCCATGATATTAAAGCTTAATTTTCATCACAGTAATTGTAATTTTTTTCTTTGAAAACTAGAAAAGAAAATCACAAAAAATATAGATGCGTATCAAGAGCACAAAAGTAACTCTTTACTCTATCATCTGAAGTTTTAGTGAATCGGACCTTAGAAATAATTGAGAAACACAATTTTTTTTTAAATAACAATTTCTCTACCTCCAAACTTAACTGAAACATTGTCCCCAATGTCTACTATAGATAAATAAGGAGTAGAGGACTTTGCTTAATCAGGTATAAAAAAAATGCAATAAAAAAACTACAAGAGTTAGGGAAATTACAACTGAAGATTCAAATCTAGTCCACGCTTCTTGCTACTACTAACCCCGGGGTGCTAAACCACCTGTACCATTAATGAATCAAGTTCGGGTATAAATTTTTACAATTGGCCAATCAATTGACCAATAGTTGAAGCAGAGACTAGGATGCATAGACTCGCTGGTGTCATAAAATCCTGTTCCACAACTTGATTTAGAAAAGATAGTAAACCATTATAAAAATCATCAACCTTGAGTAATCCCAATGGCTTCTAAAGAACAGTTAATTAGGTCCAAGATACAATGGTGAAGATATCTTCAAATGTTTCTAAACCGCTAGGTCATGCAATAAAAGTATCAGCATTGAGATTCATGTATACCATTCGTTCATACATGCTCATAACTTGTAACTCATTGCCTATAGTTCCACTAGTGATGTGTTTATTTTGAGCCAAAGTCTTTAGAACTACTCCTAGGATTTTGCTACCTCTAATATATGTAGAACTTGTAATACAACCCCTTAACCCTAAATTACCTCCCTCAAACACCAAATCAATTTTTTATTCAACTAAAATCCTACCAAGTTCATTAGTTGCTATCAAGTAGTCTCTTATCTTGCCAAAGTTTGGATTATAAAAGATACAAATAGTTTTGAATTTGCATGTTGATGGTTTTGCTTTTTTTTTTTTTTTTTGGTTCACAAATTTCTTCAAGGGGTTGTGTGCATACTGAAAATAAGGAATGTGCATATAAAGAAACTAGCAAAGTAAAAAAACAGCATAATAAGGTAAAATAATTGTTGATAGCAAAATATAAAAATAATAATAATAAAAAAAAATCAATGCTGTGTGTACAAATGTCAAAAAGAAAATATTGAAAAGCTAAAAGTAAACATTGAAAGACTAAAAAGCTGACTAAAATATAAAAATCTATAGAAAAAGAAAATTTAGGTGCTGAAAATTCAAAAAATAACTGCAATGTGTTGAAAAATACACAAAAGTCAAAAAGTTAGTGATACACCTAATCATGAACAGTAGTTGTGACTGTGGCTCACATCTTCCTCTGGTTTTACGTCTAATAACTGCTTAAACGCCTTTTATGAGTCAAGGATACACTTCCCATCCAGTTTTCTTATTAACTAGGAAACAGGGTCTTTTAACATTAAATTCCCTAGAATATAACGATGTTTCTCTTCTTTGAATAAGTTCCATAAATCTAAAAGAGTACGTTGAACTTGTCCACACGGATGCGTCTCAAGAGTCTATAAGATATTATACAAAGACTCCTTACTCAATCCATCCTTTATGAATTGAATTTTATCTTTTCGATTTATAGATGCATATCCAATATTTCTATAGTGTGTGTTGCAATTCCATCTTGCACACTTATACTAGACTCCCATTCTCTTAGCTCTCATCTTCTTTGAGTAAGAACTTCTCCCCGTACCCAACAAACATTTAATAAATGATTCATCAAACTCACCTGCTAGTTGTATGTTGGCTTTTATGATCCAACGAATATCTTCACGAAAATTCAGATGTCTAAATGCCTTCATTCTTTCCAGTTTGCATTTGTCAATTTTCCTAAGTATATCTTGGGGAAGAGTTGGAAAGCTGTTTTTGAGTGTAGCAAGAGATGCTTCCATATCTAGCTGAAAAGTTTGTATTCTATGCTTACAAAACAAAGAACAAATATTAAACAAAAATTAGTCACACAGAGAAAAAAAAATGAAAAAAAATGACATAAATGAATTGAATTGATCCTAATAAATTGGATCACTTAAAAGTGCTTCTTCCATTATTGTTGGTTCCAGCTCCAAAAATGGTTTCAATCTTTGTCCATTAACTTTAAATACATCACCATTTTTTAGATTTTCAATTTCAACTATTCCATGTGGAAATGTAGTGCAAACCAAAACTGGTCCTGACCATCGAGAACGCAACTTACCAGGAAATAGATGCAAATGAGAATTGTATAAAAGGACTTTTTAACTAGGAGTAAAAGACTTTCTCAAAATATTTTTATCATGGGCAATTTTCATTTTATCCTTATACCATTTTGCACAATCATAAGCATCATTTCTAATTTCCTCTAACTTATTCAATTGAAGCATTCTTTGAGCATTAGCTTTATCTAAAGAGAAATTTAATTGTCTGATTGCCGAATATGCTCTATATTCCAATTCAATTGGTAAGTAACATCGTTTTCCATAAATAAGTCTAAAAGGGGACATTCCAATAGGGGTTTTAAATGTTGTATGATAAGCCCACAACACATCATGCAATTTCAAAGACCAATCTTTTCTAGTGGGGTTAACCATTTTTTCAATAATGCGTTTCATTTTCCTATTTGAAATTTCAACTTGACCACTTGTTTGTGAGTGATAAGGAGTAGCTACTTTATGAGTAATACCATATTTCTTCATTAAATGCTCAAAATGCCTATTACAGAAGTGCTTTCCTCCATCACTAATGATTACTTGTGGTGTACCAAATCTAGAAAAAATATGTTCTTTCAAAAATTTCACCACAATCCTATGATCATTTATTCTACATGCACCTGCCTCTACCCATTTGGATACATAATCAACAACAACAAGGATGTACAAATTATCAAAGGAATTAGGAAAAGGTCCCACAAAATCAATACCCTAAACATCAAATAATTCAACCACAAGAATTGGATTTAAAGGCATCATATTTCTACGGGAAATACTTCTTAATTTTTGGCATCGATCATAAGATTTACATCACATATAGGTGTCTCTAAACAATGTAGGTTAATAAAATCCGCATTGTAAGATTTTTGCAGCAATTTTCTTTACACTAAAGTGGCCTCCAGAAGTATGGTCATAAGAAAAGGAGATAATATTTCTTTGTTTACTTTTAGGCACATATCTCCTAATCACTTGATCTAGACAATATTTAAACAAGTACGGATCATCCCAAAAAAATTTCTTTACCTCAGCTAAAAATTTTTTTTTTATCTTGGTTACTCTAATAGCTTAGCATATGACCAGTAACAAGGTAATTTACAATATCAATGACCAAGGTAAGGGTGATATGGACATGAGTTGTTCATCAGGAAAAGACTCTTTGATGGGAAACTCCTTATCAACGGATTCCATTATCAGTCTAGACAAATGATCAGCCACAAAATTTTCAAAACCTTTCTTGTCATGAATTTCAAGGTCAAATATTAACAAAATCCATCGAATCAAGTGAGGCTTAGCATTTTTTTTTAACAAAGGGATTTCAATGCAGCATGATCAGTATAGATAAAGACTTTGGATCCAACAAGATAAGATCTAAATTTGTCCAAGGCAAACACTATAGCAAGCAACTCCTTCTCAATGGTTGAATAACTGATTTGTGCATCAGTAAGAGTTTTACTTGCATAATAGATCACGATGGGTAGCTTATTGACTAGTTGGCCTAAAACAACACCAAGGGCATAATCAAAGGCATCACATATGATCTCAAAGGGAATACTCCAATTAGGTTGTCTAATGATAGGTACAGATGTCAATAAGATTTTAAGCTTTTCAAAGACTTGAAAGCAGTCATTATCAAAGATAAAAAGTGTATATTTCATAAGTAAGTTATGCAAGGGGTGAGAGATTTTGCTAAAATCATTGATGAATCTACGATAGAAACCAAAATGATCTAAAAAGTATTGAATTTCTTTTACAATGCAAGGTAGAGGAAGGCTAGAGATTAAGTCTATCTTTACTTTATCTACCTCAATTCCTTGTTGTGACACTACATGTGAACTCTCAATTTTGCACCTTTATCATCTAAATGCAGCCTTAGCACTTGTTGAGTTTAATGCATTACACGGAGGCATTATGGTGGTCCCATTAACCGATTAGTGGGTGGGGTTCTAGGGTAGCGCCTCTGAAAGAAAATTTTTTATTCTTCAATTACATTGTTACCAAACATCCAAATTTCCTAAACTCCATACCAACCAATCTTTAAAAAAATAAAAAAAGGAGCCACGTCAACTACCATCAGAGCAGCCAGTGGAGCCGCCGACTCCTTCATGGTGCGGGCTCGACTGCCCTTTTTGCTATTCTCAATGCCCCCAATATGATTTTTCAGCTTTTTTCTAGCCCTACCCCTTTAGTATTTTCACTTTTCCACTTTCCAAACTACCCTCACCCACTTTTTCTATAAATACCTCCCTCCACTTGTCATTTCCACACACTTCTTGAATTAGTATTGATAGTTATTTACTAATTCCTCTCTTCTTCTCCCTCCAAACACTCCCTAATTAATTAATTAATCTTTTTAATTAATTAATTTTCTCACTCTAACCAAGTTAATTAATTTTTTTAATTAACTAAAAATCCTTTTTATTAAATCAAAATTAATTACTCAATTAATTAATCTTTTTAATTAATTAATTAATCACTTTTTTCCAAAATCAAATTAATCCTTTTTCTCAATCCACCTTTCATCCAAATTAATTAATTAATCCATCAATCCATCCATTTCATCATATTAATTAGTTAATTAATCATTTTAATTAATTAGTTAATCTCCCAATCAATCCAATCACCTGGTCCTGATAAAATGAAATTTCAGTCCGGTAAAACCCTCTGCCCTCCAAAAACAAAGATATCAGCTTTTTCTTCTCTAACCCAAACCAAATCAATCAATCTGATCAACTCCTAAACCCTTCCACTTAATCGTGGAATAAACTACGTAGGTTTTGATCCCCATTCAATAAGATGTGTAGGCACATTTGGAATCTAAATTCAAATCTCAATCAATCTCTTTTCCCCTTTTTAATTAATGTAATATATGAATGTATCATTTTAATTTTCTCATTGCACTCATGCCATACTCATGCATTATAATATAATATTTGTCATTCATGAAATCAATTTTTCAAAGTCAAATTAAACTTAAGAGTCAAATTTTGATTATTTAAAACCAAAAACTAGTCCCCGAACTTAACCTGGATCGAGGCTAATAATTTTATCCATGGGTAAATTAAAGTTAAAATTAATAAATTGGAGTTAACTTAGGTTTTTTCCTTAATGTTTTTCCAATTAAATAAAATTAAGGTGGCGACTCCCAAAATCATTTTCAAAATCAAACAATCCAAACCTGAGAATTCCATCGTGAGTCTAAACCCAAACAAGCATCCTGATTCTCTCTAGTGGACTGGACTGGTGCTCGAGTGAGGCCTCACAGCTAGCAACTTCACTGGAGACTGGTTGCCATCTTTCTAAAATAAAAAGGAAAATAAGAGGATTACTATTTGGTTAAGGAAAAATTTTCTAAAATAATCTTCATTTGGCTCATTAAGTATAATTTGACTTTCTGCATCACTTTGCATAATAAAAGCTCATTGCCTAAACCTTAGCTTTAGGAAAACTTTTGGACGGCGAGTAGCATTGGCTCGACAACTCTCTTTGAGTATGTTGGGTGATAGCAAAAGCATTCCACCCTGCGACAAATCCCTGATTATTTCGGTGGTGTAACGAGCAATCATTACTATTGGACCCACACGAGGCTCTTTGCCTCACATGTGGTTAGGTATATCGATGCTCTAGTGGGATAGGGACCCTTAAATCAAACCACCTTTCACCCTTATGCATATAGTCGCCCTAGCCTTTGGCCTTAGATTCCATGTACCATAATAATCGACACTCTTGCATGTTCATAAAACCTTTTCCAACATGCATCACACCATGATCATGCGTGCATAACATGAAAAGCTCAACAAGGTCAAACCTTAAACACTTCAAAGACCCAAACCGATGGTCCGTTATCCCAAAACACCTCACACACTCACCCTATCAATATGTAAACCCAGTGACTAACCATGTGAAAGGAATCCTTTTCCAGACACATCTTCACATTCATTTCATTTTTTCCTTCATAATTATGTATTCTTACCCTTTTTTCTGTTTGTTTTCTATTTAAAGGTACTGATGGCCAACACCTCCAGCCCCTTTGACTAAGAAGCAATAAGCACATTTTTCACCAATCTCCTCAGGAAACAAGAGGAAACTTTTCAAGCTGCACTCACTACCACCCTTCAAACCTAAGTTGACACTTTCACTAATGCTCTTAACGCCCAGTCTACCACCTTTACTGATGCCCTCAACTCCCAACACCAGTCCATTATTAATAAGGTTAAGGAAATGACCAATACCACTGTTAGTCCCCCTCCTGCTTGTGTTGAGCTTGCATCTACCCAAGCTAGGACTAGCCATGCCCTTACTTCTACTCCTTCTATTATCGATCTCACTGATAAAGGAAAAGCACCTGAGACGCCAACTTCTCCTACCGTGGACTTAAACACAACCACTCCCTCTCCCACTATGAATCCTTTTCAAAGTGGAGATTTCTCTAGCTTTCCCAAAGCTAAGAAATTGATGGAGAAAATTGAGACCATAGAGAGAACACTCAAGAACGTCAAAAAGCACGAAGACATGATAGATGTTGACTCCTTAACTCACTTCCCAAATGAATGGATTCCACCAAAATTTAAAATGCCGATCATAGATAAGTTTAATGGCACCATATATCCTAAAACCCACCTCAAAATATATGTGGGCGCTATAAGACCCTTTGGTGTGGATGATGAGCTCCTTACTCAATTATTCCAATAGTCATTGACCGGAGCAGCTGTCAAGTGGTTACTAGATCTTGACTAGAATCAGAAGAAAACTTGGGATGACACCTACAATGCTTTTGTCAAGTAATACCACTATAACATTGAGGTGGATGTCACCCATCGAAATTTAGAAACCACTAAACAAGGGCCAAAAGAATCCTTCACCGTGTTCCTTACAAGGTGGAGGACAAAAATCGCTCAAATGGTGAACCGTCCATCTAAAGTAGAGCAAATTGACATTATCATCAAGAACCTCCTCCCCTAATATCAGGCTCATCTGCAAACTTAATACCTCCTCAGCTTCGAAGCTCTCATTGCTATTGCCTCGAAGATCGAGGATTTGATTCAATTAGGAAAAATCAAATATGAATCCTCTAGTTCGAGGTATCATAAGAACAACAACTACACCACCAATTTCACTACCAAAAGAGAAGGAGAGGTAAACACTGTCTCTTATCACCAGCCAATGAGGTTGGAAAGGAGGACTTTTTTTGAGCTAGGCATGGCTCTCAGCATTATTTACAAGAAAGCTTTAGAGGCTAATTTGGTTAAGCCATTAGAACCACAACCTTCTCCAAATCCTTTGCCCAAAAACTATAATGCCAACGAGCAATGTGATTATCATCAAGGGCCCAGGCATAAAACGGATGCTTGTACAGTTCTAAGGCATCGAATCTAAGACCTAATAGACAGTAGGGACATAATTGTTCCCAAACCCAAAGCCTAGCACCACCACCTATCCTTTTCTAAAACTCCGAGCTCACTTGACCATCTCGAGCTTCACCTTATAATTAATACTTTAAGAAGAATTCTGCCTTGCTGTGAGCCTATCCAAGTCTTCTAAGTCCATGTCTACATCATTTGAGTCCTTGTCTAAGTCATCTGAGTCAGAGTTTGTATCAGAGTCTTTTGAGTCTGTTTCTATTAAATCTTTCTTTGAATTTAAGTATGTCAGGTCTTACCCTTCGGAGTTTGTATTTTGCCTTTTCAGCTTATCCTTTAATGTACTCATGATGGGACTCTTTTTTTCAGTAATAAAAGTTTGTACGTTTTGATTTACTTTAATTTTTTCTGATTCACCTTTAAATGGGACATCTTAAAAAAAAAGAACAAAAAAATGAAAAATACAAAAGAAAATGAAAAAGGCAAAAGGATCAACTAATTATGGCACGGAGGAAAAAATAAAAAAATCTCATACATTGCATCTACATGACAGTAGTGGAAAAGATCATGAGTTGTTCTGTACAAGACAAAATAAGGATGATCTAAGCATCGCAGTTCATAAGATCTTAACCTACACACACAAGAAACTTATCAAGGAGAAGCTATGGAGAATAAAGATCATGATTATTGATGGAGGTTAGCCAAGCACTTCAACTAGAAGATGAGAGACAAGGGTTCGCAAGAAGAAAATCTAGTTTTGGGAGAAATCCAAGCCCCTATCCATGATCCAAGAGGAAGTTCAAGGTAAACTCGATTGGACAGCGCAAGCTCAAGAAGATCTTATCCGATGAAGGCACCATCTTCATAGACGTGGATTGAAACGAATATTCCCATCTTGGCAACTTGGATCAGCTGAAATGATACATCGTTTGAAGATGACATCTGCATTTCATTTTTATTTCTCATGCATATGTAATCAGAACTACATGAACCTGATTCTCCCTAAAAAATAAGAAAAATTAATGATAAAAAAGTGATGCAAAGGATATGTAGGCAGCCTGATTTGGGTATGGTCCAAATCATAATACAAAATATTTTGTTTGCATTGCATTCTCATTTTCTTTGTGCCTAGTACATCATTCACTTAATTCTTTTGCCTAAACAAAAAGAAAAAAAAAACAGAATGCTCGCTAAGCTGAAAACCTAAAAGGGCGGTTTAGGCAGAAATTAGAGCGAAAATAAAAGATGTCTCATTTAATGATGATCAAATCTTGCAAAATGTAAACCCATCATAAAGGATAGCCCTTTCAATGTCATTTATAGCTTATCCTATTTCTTATAATCCCATCAACCTCTAATTATTTCAAAAAAAAAAAAAGGGGTCATGTTTGAAGTCATGGTCTAGCCAGTCCTCCTCTACCTTCTGAGATGCAAATCTCTCGTGCCCTCATCAGAGTCAAAGTCTGTCACAATCTTTTTTTTTTTTAGTCACTACTGCAACCTATGGTGTCGTACTTCCAGTAGGTCCCTAAGTCTCCTTCAAAGAACGAGTCACCCCCTTTGTTTGGGCCACAGTCCTCTTGCTACCAATGGCTCCTCATATAGTCTCTCCTTTCTTAGTTGCTTCATCCTTTATTCCTCTCAGCAAGGAAAACTAGTTCTCTTTCTCAATTGGCCAAACCATCTTTATCAACTACCTGGCATACCTCTCTATGGTCCCAAGTGAAATTCCAAAATAAATAAAAAGATATCTCTTCAGCCAGCCATTACTTGATAGCTTTGGTAAAGGGAGCTGTAAGCTGCACAAACTCCAAGAAAAAAAAATTGGGAGCACATCCTAAGTCTGCCTCATCTGCCTCAAAACCCTTATCTCCTAGTGGAAAGTTATTAAAACCAAGCCCAATAGATAAACCACTCGATACCCATAGCCTCCAGTCAAGAGAGATCAAATCCTTTACCTTTGGTAGTGCTAAAAATGTGTCCTTCGAAGGCAAGCTGTAAACAACCATCCTATCTGATCTCTGCCTGATCTTAATAAAGCATGCGCAGACTGAAAAGCAGAGGCCACCACCTGAAAATGATCCATCAACCAAAATCTAAAAATAGACACCCACAAAGCACCCAAAATAGATAGAGTAAGAATAGACAAATTTTTCTCACCTAAGAATAACCGGTAAGACAGTCCATCTCTCTAAATACCTAACAAAGCAATCAAGGCTCATCAGTGTCTTTACTAGCACTGCTCTAACCACAAAATGTCTCTGTTCCATCTGCCACTCTAGTATCACCCCAATCAACAGACTTGTATCTGACACTTAAATAAAAAATCAAAGCCCTCATATTGAGCCTTTGCCCCCCTCATACCTCACTGGTCACCAGGATCATGAAACTTCTTAATCACAGCAGTCAAATTCATTTGACCATCACCGACTATCATTTGGCTTGTGACATCCTGAGACAAGTCCAAAAAACTTTTGAAAAATCCAGGAAATGCCAAACTCTAAGCTCTGGCACCACCAGAGCTACCTCTGAATTATAGTCAAGCCATACCATTAAACTTCCTAAAGGTGGGACATAACTCCTCTTTAGCAATACCAAAACAGAAAACACGGGCCACCAGATTCCAAAACCTGAAGCAAACCCTCAGAAAAATCTTAATCTCCTTATAATGCCACTATGGCAACTATTCCATATCAACTCAAGTTGAATTCCTCAACCTTGTCGAGTTTTTTCAATCCACAAAGGCATGGCTCCATGAACAAAAAAGTCATATAAAAAATTACATTCACAAAGTAAATGTGTGAATCCACCCTCATGCATCCATGCAACCATTCACTACAGGCATCACCACAAATCATACATGGCATAAAAGTCAAGCAAAAAGTCCATGAATTCTGAAACATACACATGCATCATATGTGTACTAGCATCAATGCAATCATGCATAAGCTGAGCCAATAGCCTCATTGACATCTCTTAAAGTTGACTAGTACTTCCTCAAAGCTAACCGACATCTCCTAAAGCTGACCAATGTCTCTTTAAATCTAAATGATACATTTCTAGATCTAATCAATGAAGTGTGACTTCCAGAGTCCCTTTACTCCAGCAAGGTTCCTTTGAGCCTTTCAAAAGGCCCAACCCGTCACACTCAGAAGTCCAATTTCTTTGGCACAATTAAAATCTTTTCAGAATCTCTTAAGTTGAGTCACCATAGGCTGAGGCTCTCTGTCACATCCCATTTTTGGAGATATGACGATCCTAAAATATGGGGAGATATAAGGTCACTCATGCCTATAAAACCCACTTATACTTATACAAATACTACCTAGGATCATACCAAAACCTCTTACATTAACTTAAATAAAACCTTTATTTTTTTTTTTTAGAAAACCTTAAGTTGCAAAAGCATAATTAAAATATATTTTAAACGTAATCCACTGGGAAATAATATTTAGAATCCAATTAAAACCTCGAAAGATAACATTTCAAAATAAACATTCAAAAATAAATATTCCTGAAGCATCTAAGGATAACTCTTCATAACATATTAAACTGATTATCTTGGATAAGGAATCCCCAAGCAAAGTAGAATACTTGAGCCATCACCTTGCCTCCTCACATATGCTCACCTGGAACCACACAAGGAAGAAGGGGTGAGATAGATGATCTCGATGAGTAAACAATGTAGCATAAACGATATCATATATCCCATTTTTAAGAAAAACCCATTGCGTATAACACATAGTTCACGATTTAGAAATCTTGGTTTCACAGTTTACAATTTAGCAAGATTTTTAATTTAGCAGGTTTGCAGAAATCATACTTAAAATACTTATTACCCAATCAGAGTAAATGACTATACTATCTCATTTACTCAAGGGAGGTGGCCTTATACAAAATTCCAACTCCCAATCCATTACTTATCGTGAAACTGATCAGGCTCCACAGCTAGAACCGCCTCTTCTAGCTAAGGTGGATACACAATCCCTATCTATCATATTAAGACCATGTGCATAGGTTCCAATGATTACTCGTATCGGCACGAGGATTTCTACATAAAGGGTTAATCAAAGGTACCATAGCTAGAGCTAATGGTAATCACAAATAACAATATCACATAAGGCAACAATAACAAGTATCCCAATAGCAATGGTAGTTTAACTTTCAAACAAGAGATACAATGATAGTGTAGTTCCAGAAAAATATAAGTTAGGGCAATAATTGCAAAGGTATTATCATTGGATAATAAAAAATAGTTTTGAACCAATTGTCCTTTAGCAACCCAAGCATACAAAGAAATCATTAATATAGAAAAGAACTTGGATTTCAAGATATCAAAGGTTCACAAAACATGATAGCTTGCACTTGTAACTTGAAACATAATGTTTACTCACCTTGTGGTTCCTTTGCTCCTAGTACTTGTAGCCCTTTTAAACCTTTAAAGCTCCTCAATCTCTAATATAATATTTAATTCAATACTTAGTATTTATTTAATTACGATGCTATCCTATCTCATAACTACCCTATATACATATAATATTCTCATACACTTAGAGTTGCACATATAAGTGCATTCATCATTTATACATAACAAGCTAACTTTAAAAGTCTTGCACACTTAGCCTTAATAGGCCCATATTTAAACATATTATAACTCATGTCAATACCTTTTTAAGGTCAACATAATATCATTATCTTAATATCAATTTACTTTAACAATCATCTTAGTACACTTAACACTTCCATATATGTCAACTTATCAATAGCCTTTCAAGTGTCATGCTTAACTCTTATGACCTATTCATTCAATCAATCTCTTCATCAATTCAAGATCCTCAATTCATTATCAAGTCATCATAAAATCTATTTTCATATTTCCCTATCACATTTACATTCTAATCACAACATAATTTTAATATACCTTAGGTAGACCTTAAGTATACCAAAGTGCCTCTAGGCTAGTCTATAGTCGTTCCTTCAACCAACATGCAATTTAACCATTTATCATACATACATACATATCAATAATCATCAAAATATATTACATAAAAATTATAGATATTGGGATAAAAATATCAATGTAAGTTGAATGCCCTATTCAAAAGCAAAACCTGAATTTTCTTTTTTTTTCACCCTTTCTGTCTATTACAGTAATATGTAAAAATATGGTTTGAACCTAGATTTTTCATGTAATCAAAACAAAATAATTTTAGAATATAGACATGTAGGAATTGGCCCACATATACATTCATATGCATGAAAATTCCAACTTTAAGTTTTAAGATGAAAAACCATAAGTTTTCTTATTTTGAGTATTTTTTGGTCATTTCAGCAATATGTAAACAGTTGTTTTAAACCATTATTTTTTATTCAATCACAACAAATACTAGTTTAAAATATCAATAGGTACAAATCACCAGCCATGAATGCTTTTCATACATGAAAATTTCAAATTTAGGGTTTAGGAAGAAAATCATGAGTTTTTAAGCTTTCCGCGCTTTCCGTTTATTATAGCGATATGCAAACACATTATTTAAATCATTATTTTTTATCCAAATAAAACAAATATCATATTATAATTCCTCCATACACAAATTGGCAGCATATGGACAGGAAATCATAGAATTCTCCAACTTTTAAGTTCTAGCACAAAAATCTTGAATTCCTTTATTTTATGAAACTTTTTGGTCATTACCGTAATATGCAGAAATATAATTTAATCCAATATTCTTTATCAAAACACATCAAAAATTAGTTTAAAATCTAAATATGTAGTAGCTGCCCCCTTAATGAATTTATATTTGAAAATTTTAATTTTTGAGTTATAGAATTCACCTTTAGCGAAATCGTGTAGGAAGGTTGATGTTTTCGGTAGAGAAATTAATTTCTCTTTCAAATACTCACACAAACTGAATTAAATCCATAGAAATCAGTAAATAACTAGTTCAAAATGATTTTCTAATAATTTGTTTCATAGAAATCAGATAGGAAATTGAAAAGAAAGAAAAACTTACGAAATGGTCGCGAAATCGCAAACTTGAAAGTGTTTTTGAGAATTTTAGCAAAGAGAAATATTTTGAGAGAATTTTTCTGTAAAAATACTAAAAAAAAAATGGTGACTACTGGAGATCAAGGGCTGGCCAAAATTCTCATTATATATTAGGGTTTGGGGTGCAATTTTCAAATTTACCCTTAATGAGCTAGGTTAGAAGTGTTTTAGTGTAGTGGGCTTTTAGGTATTTGAGCTTTTTAATTAATTTAGGGACTGATTATAGGTAATTAAAAATAAAATATTTTTTTATTATTTTCATTAAAAATTTCCCCAAAACATTTATTTAAAAATTATTTTAAAAATACACATAAATTTATTTTATGCTTAGAAATTGTCTTTTTTCATGAAAATTCATTTTATGAAAAATAAATTATTTCATGCTAATGCATTTTATTTAAACCATTTATTTCATAAAAATAATTCATATTAGGCATATTAAAATTAATTTAACATGCCCCAAACTCATAAATCACGTCACACATGAATTTTTATATAGTCACACAATTTGTCACAATAACTCTAAATTTAAATAATTTGTTACTAAAACTTCTAGGATAGATGTGGGTTGTTAAACTCACCCTTTATCAAGACATTTTCAAAATTTTTCAAGCCGATTTGTCATAGGCTGAGGCTCTCCCTTTACCAATCTCTCGGGCCGACTCACCATAGGTCAAGGCTCTTATTTCACTAAATTATCTTGTCCAAAATTCAATTTCACTCATAAATATCTAGAAACTATCACCTAGATATCTATCTGGTTCCTTTCTCCATCTATTTTATCCAAATCCATCAATTTCACCCATAAATGTCTAGAAACTATCACCTAGACATCTATATGGTTCCTTTCTCTATCTCTTTTATTCAAATCCATCAATTTCACCCATAAAATGTCTAGAAACGATCACCTAGACATTTATATGGTTTCACTTTCCACCTTTTTTAAAAATCATCTTTACCTCTAACATTAAGGCCGAACAGATAGCCTTGATTGAGATTTACCCTAGATCATATTTACCTTCAATATCAAGGCCAGACAAATAGCCTTGATTAAGATTTACCAAAATCATCTTTATCTCCAACATTAAGGCCGGACAAATAGCCTTGATTGAGATTTACCTAAATCATCTTTACCATCAACATTAAGGCCAGACAGATAGCCTTGATTGAGATTTGCGTAAATCATCTTTACCTCCAATATTAAGGCTGGACAGATAGTCTTGATTGAGATTTACCCAAATCATCTTTACCACTAGCATTAAGGCTAAACATATAGCCTTAATTAAGATTTACCTAAATCTTCTTTACCTCCAATATTAAGGCTGTACAAATAGCTTTGATTAAGATTTACCCCAAATCATCTTTACCTCCAACATTAAGGCTGGATAGATAGCCTTGATTGATATTTACCCCAGATCATCTTTACCTCCAACGTTAAGGCCAGGCAGATAGCCTTGATTAAAATTCACCAAACCTTTTTTATCTCCAACATTAAGGCCAGACAGATAACCTTGAAAAACATTCACCAAAACTTCTTTGCCTTCTAACATTAGGGCCAAACAGATAGCCTTAATTGAAATTCACTAAGACCATTCTCGTATCTGACGTCAAAGCCGAACTGATAGCCATTGACAAAATCTCATCTATCCTAGAGGGCCTCCTCTCCAAAAGACATGACAAGAACACACAAGCTCAGAATCTGACATGGCACCTCTTTGTAATGTTCACAGTCATCAGAATCACCTTTTGTTCGAAGCCAATTCTGATGAAGGGGTAATACCCTCAATTTTGCATCCTTATCATCCAAACACAGTCTTAGTACTTGTTGAGTTTAATGCACTACACGAAGCCATTAAGGTGGCCCCACTAACCAGTTAATGGGTGGGGGTTCGAGGGCGGGGCCCTTGAAAGAAAAATTTTTAGCCTTTAATTACATTGCTACCATACATCCAAATTTCTTAAACTCCATACCAACCAATCTCTTAAAAAATAAAAAAAGGAGCCACGTCAGCTGCCGGCCAGTGGCGCCGCCGACTTCACCGATGGCATGAGCCACATTACCCTTTTTGTTATTTCCAAAATGCCCCCAGTCTGATTTTTCAACTTTTTTCTAGCCCTAGCCTTTTAGTAGTTTCACTTTTCCACTTTCCAAACTACCCTTACCCACTTTTCCTATAAATGCCTCCCTCCACTTCTCATTTCTGCACACCTCTTGAATTAGTATTGATGGTTATCTACTAATTCCTCTCTTTTTTTCCCTCCAACTACTCCCTAATTAATTAATGAATCTTTTTAATTAATTAATTTTCTCACTCTAACCAAGTTAACTAATCTTTTAATTAATTAATTAATCACTTTTTTCCAAAATCAAATTAATCCTTTATCTCAATCTACCTTTCATCCAAATTAATTAATTAATCTTTTTAATTAATTAATCCATCAATCCATCCATTTCATCATATTAATTAGTTAATAATTATTTTAATTAATTAGTTAATCTCCCAATCAATGCAATTATCTGGTCCTGATAAAATAGAATTTCAGTCTGGTAAAACCGTTTGCCCTCCAAAAACAAAGGTATCAGCCTTTTCCTCTCAAACCCAAACCAAATTAATCAATCTGATCAACTCCTAAACACCTCTACTTAATCGTATAATGAACTACGTAGTTTTTGATCCCTATTCAATGGGATACGTAGGCATGGTTGAAATCTAAATCCAAATCTCAATCAATCTCTTTTCCCTTTTTTTAATTAATGTAATCTATAAATGTGTCATTTTAATTTTCTCATTGCACTCATGCCATGCTCATGCATTGTACTATAATATTTATCATCCATGAAATCAATTTTTCAAAGTCAAATTAAACTTAAGAGCCAAATTTTTTATTATTGAAAACCAAAAACCTAGTCCCTAAACTCAACCTGGATTGAGGCTAGTGATTTTATCCATGGGTAAATTAAAGTAAAAATTAATAAATTGGAGTCAACATGGGTTTTTTCCTTAATGTTTTCCCAATTAAATAAAATTAAGGTGACAACTCCCAAAATCATTTTCAAAATCAAACAATCTGAACCTGAGGATTCCATCATGAGTCTAAACCCGAATAAGCATCTTGATTCCCTCTAGCAAACCGGGCCGGTGCTCAAGTGAGGCCTTACACTACATGACCCAGAACAATTCCCTTTTTAACCATAAAATGTTATTTTTCCTAATTTAACACAAGATTTTTCTCTTTACATCTAATCAAAACCAAGGTCAAGTGATGCAAACATTCACCAAAGATAGAAAAATCATCCATGAATATTCGAAGAAAATGCTCAACCATATTAGAAAAATACTTATCATGCATCACTAGAATATAGTAGGTGCATTGCATAACCCAAAGGGCATGCGTTGATAGGCAAAGATTCCAAAAGGATAAGTGAAAGTGGTTTTCTCTTAATCCTCATGTGCAATAGGGATTTGGTTATATCCAAAGTAACCATTAAGAAAACAATAGTATGCATGACCAGATAATCTCTCAAGCATTTGATGAATGAAAGGAAGTGGAAAATAATCTTTCCTTGTGACAGCATTCAACTTCCTATAATCAATACAAACACGCCATCCAATTTGGATTCGAGTGGAAATTAGTTCATTTTCATCATTTTTCACTACTGTTATACTATATTTCTTTAGAACTACCTACACAGGACTCACCTATGAACCATCAAAAATAGGGTAAATGACACCTACATCTAAAAGTTTTATCACCTCAGCTCTAATAACCTCTTCATATTGGGATTTAGTCATCTTTGGAATTCACAACTAGGTTTAGCATTATCTTCTAAATGAATTTTGTGCATGCAAATTGAAGGACTAATACCCTTACTGTCCGAAATTGTCCACCTTATTGCTTCTTTATGATCTTTCAAAATATCAATCAGCTTGTTTTCTTGTTCAACCTCTAAATCAAATGCTATGATAATGGGCAAAGTTTCTGACGGTCATAAAAATGAATATTTTAGTGACTCAAGTAATGGTTTCAAGTCTAACTTTTATGATTCAGGAATTGACTCTTTAAATTCTGTGGGAAATAAAGGTTCAATTTTAGCTTTCCATTTGTTTGTATCCATTAGTGGAACAGATTCTAATAAAGAATTCACCTCACTAATTGAATTTTCAACATTTAAGTTTATGCCAAATTAAGTTAAACATTTCTCAAATGGATCATTTTTATTTATTTCCAAAAAATAGTCATTGATCATACTTTCAATCATATTAACTTCACACAAATCATCATTATCAATTGGTTGACGAGCAACATTAAGCATATTAAGTTCAATAGTTAGATTCCCAAATGACAATTTCAAAACACCACATTGACAATTGATGATTGCATTGGGTGTGGCAAAAAATGGTCTTCCTAAGATTATGGGAATTTGATCATTTGTATTTTTAATAGGTCGAGTATCAAGAACAATGAAATCTACTAGAAAGTAAAACTTATCAACTTTGACTAAAATATCTTCTATGAAACCTCTAGGAATTTTGACAAACCTATAAGCTAACTGGAGTATTACAGTTGTGGGTTTCAACTCTCCTAACCCAAGTTGCTTATAAATAGAATATGACAACAAATTCACACTTGGTCCTAAATCAAGTAAAGCTCGATTGATTAATGATTACTAATGGTACATGAAATAGTCGGACAACCAGGATCCTTAGAATTAATAGGAGTTTTATGTTAGAGTATGGAGCTCATATGTTCAGTCAAAAATACCTTTTTTGGAACATTTGTTTTATTTTTTACCGTACAAAGATCTTTCAAAAATTTGGCATAAGTAAGTACTTGTTCAATAGCATCAAGAAGAGGGATGTTAACACTAACTTGTTTAAACACCTCTATAATGTCACTATATTGGGTACCTTTCTCTTTTGAGACAAGGCTTTGTGGGTAAAGGGCTTTTGGAACATAAGGCAATGATTGATTATCTTTTTCAACTGAATCTTTAGATGGTGAAATTTCAAGATGACTCCTTTGACTCTCTTTTTGAGGTTCAAGCATATAATCAGGTTTGACAATGCCTTTTCCAGACCTAAGAGTAGTTATGGATTTAACTTCTTCATTAGAACTTGATGAACCTACCTCATTTTACCTTTTGGATTTGGAACAAGTTGACTAGGAAATTTTCCTTTTTCCCTTTTAGCTATAGCAGTTATAAGTTGGCCTAATTGTGTTTCAAGTTTTTGAATGGATTGAGAATTTGATTGCAGAACGTATTGGGTTGATTGCATGATCTATTTTAAAGTATCCTCTAAAAAAGGTTTCTTTTACTGTAGGGCAGAGAATTAAGAAGCATTTTGAAGATATGGTAGATTGGAATGACCAATGTGCTAATTAGACATATTATATTGATGAATTTGATTCATTGGAGGCTGGTTCTGTCTCCATGAAAAATTAGGATGATTTCACAAAATTGGATTATATGTGGGGGCATATAGACTATCAAATGATTTTCCATAAGAATGGAGTGCATTTGCTTGCTCAAAAAATGTTTCTGGTAATTTGGTATTAAAGGACAAAATTGAGCAGTATGAGATGTACTAGAACATAAGGCACACAACTCACTCCTAATGTTTGTTTGAGGATTCATGGAGGCTTCCACTTTCCTAGACAAACTAGCTAGAGTAGTTTTCAAATCACTTTTATCTCTCTCTCTTATCTCATAAATGCCTCCTTTCTTGGTTACATGATTGGGTTTAGCTCTAGGATCTAAGAATTCCATTGCTGAGAATTTACAGCTAATGTTTCGAGTGACTCCCAAGTTTAACTGCCTTGTAGATGCAAAATTTTTTCAACATGCATAGATTGAATCATTTGACGATTTCATGAAATTAAACCATCATAAAAATATTTTACCAATCTCCAAATTTTAAAAGCATGATGGAGTCACTTTAAGATCAAATCATTAAACCTTTCCCAATACTCATAAAATTCTTCTCCCTCTTTTTGGTAGAATTCAGGAATTTCTCTCCTAAGACTATCAGTTTTAGATATGGAAAAGAATTTTAACAAAAAGTTATTAACTAGTTGATCCCAACTAGTAATTATTCTTGCTTGAAGGAAATTAACCAAGCTTTTGCTTTATCTTTTTATAAAAATAGAAATAATCTAAGCCTAATTGAATCATCAGAAAAATTTTGGAAGTGAAATGTGGAACCAATATCCAAGAATTCTTTAACGTGCATGTATGGATCATCTTCTCTCTCTAAACCATAAAAAGATGGTAGCAATTGAATTATAGATGGTTTAAATTGAAAATGAGTTGCATTAGTTTCAAGTAAAACTATACAAGAGGGAAAATTGGTAGTGACAGGAGGAAAATATTTTATAAGAGTTTTTGCTCTTTCAATATGAAAATTATTATTTCTTGGATTTTCCATATTTTTACGATTCATTTCATCTCCGAACATTTTTATTGATGATTCAATTTTAATGTCACATAAGGATAATTCTTTTTTAACCAAATGACACTTTGAATCACATTTCCAAGTTAGCATAAACTAATAAAATTAAATTAACTTATTTTAATACGGACTATCAAATGAAACAAAAATAAAATAAAAATAAAAAAAATATAGTAATAATAATAAAAGAAAAATTAATGAGAATGCAGCAAAAATAAAATAAAATAAAATTTCTTTTTCAAAGTTTACAAAAATGAAAATGTGCAACTAATAAAACTCCAGGAAAAATTGGGACTT
>CANTUT010002041.1:17500-35000 GCA_947687605.1 Reutealis trisperma
CGAATGGTCCGAGGATTTAAAAGATTGGAGTAGAGAAATGCATGTTAAATGCACCTATAACGGAGTTCAATTATCAGAAAAAGAATTTCCGAAAAACTGGTTAACAGACGGGATTCAAATAAAGATCCTATTTCCTTTTCGTCTAAAACCTTGGCACAGATCTAAGTTAAAATTCCCTCACAAAGATCCAATGAAAAAGAAAACACAAAAAAATGATTTTTGTTTTTTAACAGTTTGGGGAATGGAAGCGGAACTGCCTTTTGGTTCTCCCCGAAAACGGCTTTCCCTCTTTGAACCTATTTTTAAAAAACTCGAAAAAAAAATTAGAAAAATGAAAAAAAAAAGTTTTCGAGTTATAACAATTTTAGAAGAAAGAAGAAAATTTTTTCTAAAATTATCAAAAGAAAAAAAAAACCGGGTCATCAAAAACATTTTTTTTCGAAAAGAAATAATAAACAAACTTTCCAACTCAAAAAGAAATCCAATTTTATTATCTGGATTTAGAAAAGTATATGAATTGGTGGATGAAACTAAAAAAGATTCGACAATCAATAAAAATAACGGGACGATTCAGAAATTGTCTACCCCAATTCGATCTACGGCTTGGATAAATTATTCATTGACAGAAAAAAAAATGAAAGATCTTTCTTCTAGAAGAAAGATAATCATAAATCAAATAGAAAAAATTACAAAAGAAAAGGAAACTCAAATTAGAACCTCAGAAATAAATATTAGTCCTAACAAAATAAGTTATAATGGTAAAAGTTTAAAATCATCAAAAAATCTTTCACAGATATTAAAAAGATGGAATGCTCGATTATCGCATAAATTCCATTTTTTTATAAAATTTTTGATTAAAAAGATATACATAGATATCTTTTTAGGTATCATTAATATTCCGAGGATTAATGTACAGTTTTTTCTTGAATCAACAAAAAAAAAAATTTCTGAATACATTTACAATAATGAAAAAAATCACAAAAAAATTGATAAAACAAATCAAAATACAATTCACTTTATTTCGATTATAAAACAGTCACTTAATAATAGTAATATTTCTGTTATTAATAAAAATTCACAGTGTGATATATCCTCCTTGTCACAAGCATATGTACTTTACAAATTATCACAAATCAAAATTATTAACTTATATAAGTTAAGATCTATCCTTCAATATCATGGCCTTTTTCTTAAGAATGAAATAAAGGATTATTTTAAAGACCAAGGATTTTTTAATTCCGAATTAAAAGATAAAAAATTTAGAAATTTTGTAATGGATCAATGGAAAAGCTGGTTAAGGAGTCATTATCAATATAAATACGATTTAGCTCAAATTAGATGGTCTAGATTAATACCGAAAAAATGGCGAAATAGAATCGATCAACACCATATGGTTCGAAATAAAAAATGGAATTTATATGAAAAAGACCAATTAATTCATTACGAAAAAGAAAATGATTTTGAGGCAGACTCATTGCCGAATCAAAAAGATAATTTCAAAAAACACTATAGATATAATCTTTTATCATATAAATCTATTAATTATGAAAAAAAGAAGGACTCATATATTTACGGATCCCTAGTACAAGTAAATAATAAACAAGAGATTTCTTATAATTACAACACAAATAAAAGAAAATTATTTGAAATATTAGAAAGTATTCCTATCAATAATTATCTAGCGGAAGATGATATTATCGATATGGAGAAAAGCCCGGATAGAAAATATTTTGATTGGAGAATTCTCAATTTTTGTCTTAGAAAGAAGGTCGATATTGATTCCTGGATCGATATCGGAAGCAAAGATAAAAAAAATACTAAGATTAGGACTAATAAGTATCAAATAATTGATAAAATTGATAAGAAAAATCTCTTTTTTCTTACAATTCACCAAGATCAAGAAGTCAATTCATCCAATCCAAAAAAAAACCTTTTTGATTGGATGGGAATGAATGAAGAAATACAAAATCGTCTCATATCAAATTTTGAACTTTGGTTCTTTCAAAAATTTGTGATACTTTATAACACATATAAGATAAAACCATGGGTGATACCCATCCAATTTCTTCTTTTCAATTTTCATCGAAATGAAAATATTAGTAAAAATAAGAAAATCAAGGGGAAGAAAAATGGCAATCCTTTTCTATCTATATCCTCGAATGAAAAAAAATTCATTGAATTAGAGAATCGAAATCACGAAGAAAAAGAATCCGAAGACCAGATGGACTTTGGATCAGTTTTCGCAAATCAAGAAAAAGATATTGAAGAAGATTATATGGGATTAGATATGAAAAAACATAGAAATAAAAAACAAAACAAAAGTCATACGGAAGTAGAGCTTGATTTCTTCCTAAAACGATATTTATGTTTTCAATTAAGATGGAACGGTTCTTTAAATCAAAAAATAATCAATAATATCAAAGTATATTGTCTTCTGCTTAGACTGACAAATCCACGAGAAATTCTTATATCTTCTATTCAAAGGCAAGAAATAAGTCTGAGTATTATGATGGTTCAGAAAGATTTAACTCTTACAGAATTGATAAAAAAGGGGATATTAATTATCGAACCTCTTCGTCTGTCAGTAAAAAATGATAGCCAATTTTTTTTGTATCAAAAGGTAGGTATCTTATTAGTTCATAAGAACAAACAACAAATTAATCAAAAATACAGAGAAAAAATCTATGTTGATAAAAAGAAATTTATCGAATCTATTGAAAGACATCAAAGTCTAATTGGAGATAGAGACAAAAAAGATTATGATTTACTTGTTCCTGAAAATATTTTATCCCCTAAGCGTCGTAGAGAATTAAGAATTCTAACTTCTTTCAATTTTAAAAATCAAAATGATATTTATATAAATACAGAAATTTTCAATGGTAATAACAGTGGTTCCATTTTGGATAAAAGCAAACATTTTGATAGAGATAAAAATAAACTAATTAAATTCAAATTTTTTCTTTGGCCCAATTTTCGACTAGAAGATTTAGCTTGTATGAATCGTTATTGGTTCGATACTAACAATGCCAGTCGTTTCAGTATGGTAAGAATATATATATATCCAAGGTTGAAATTTTAGTTTTAGTTAAGGGTGCATTTTTCATATATCCCATAGGATATCTGATCTAGTATATGAAAACAAAGAGATGGACACGTCATTCTTTTACACTCCATATTCCATTCTGGTACATGGAATTCAATCATGTATCAATTAGATCTAGAAATGAATTTTTTTTTCTCTTTTGTAAGTCGAAACAATAGACCATCCTTTTTATATCTATAACATAACCTTATATCTATAACATAACCGAATAAAAAAAATTGGATTGATTAATGATAAATTTTATTTGACAAATTTTTGAATTACTAGCAAAGAAAGATTTTTGTGTAT
Source organism: Reutealis trisperma (assembly GCA_947687605.1). Classification (NCBI taxonomy): domain Eukaryota; kingdom Viridiplantae; phylum Streptophyta; class Magnoliopsida; order Malpighiales; family Euphorbiaceae; genus Reutealis; species Reutealis trisperma. The sequence continues at coordinate 20,892 of CANTUT010002041.1, forward strand.
ACCAAATTAAAATGAACTGATATTATTATTTCCATTTTCTATTATTACTGATCAATAAAAAATATCTTAAACTAAAAAAAAAAGGGGGTACTTATTTTATGGTAAAAAATTCATTCATTTCCGTTATTTCACAAGAAAAAAAAGACGAAAATAAGGGATCTGTTGAATTTCAAATAGTAAGTTTCACTAATAAGATACGAAGACTTACTTCACATTTGGAATTGCATAGAAAAGACTATTTATCCCAGAGAGGTTTGCGAAAAATTCTAGGAAAACGTCAACGATTGCTGTCTTATTTAGCAAAGAAAAATAGAATACATTATAAAGAATTAATTAGCCGGTTGGATATTCGGGAGTCAAAAACTCGTTAATTTGACGAATTTTTTTGAATTATTTGATTTATTAGATCTTGAGATGAACTTTTTTTGTTTTCCGTAATTCATGGAAGAATAAATCGAGGAAATCCCTATGAATGTACCAGCTACACGAAAAGACCTTATGATAGTCAATATGGGTCCCCATCACCCATCAATGCACGGTGTTCTTCGACTCATCGTTACTCTAGACGGCGAAGATGTTGTTGACTGTGAACCAATATTAGGTTATTTACACAGAGGAATGGAAAAAATTGCGGAAAATCGAACAATTATACAATATTTGCCCTATGTAACACGTTGGGATTATTTGGCTACTATGTTCACCGAAGCAATAACAGTGAATGGTCCAGAACTGTTAGGAAATATTCAAGTACCTAAAAGAGCTGGCTATATCAGAGTAATTATGTTGGAATTGAGTCGTATAGCTTCTCATTTGTTATGGCTTGGCCCTTTTATGGCAGATATTGGGGCACAGACCCCTTTCTTCTATATTTTTAGAGAGAGAGAGTTAGTATATGATTTATTCGAAGCTGCCACTGGTATGAGAATGATGCATAATTTTTTTCGTATCGGGGGGGTAGCGGCTGATCTACCTCATGGCTGGATAGATAAATGTTTGGATTTTTGCGATTTTTTTTTAATAGGAGTTGCTGAATATCAAAAACTTATTACGCGAAATCCTATTTTTTTAGAACGAGTTGAAGGAGTAGGTATTCTTGGTACAGAAGAAGCAATAAATTGGGGGTTATCGGGACCAATGCTACGAGCTTCTGGAGTACAATGGGATCTTCGTAAAGTTGATCATTATGAGTGTTACGACGAATTTGATTGGGAAGTCCAGTGGCAAAAAGAAGGAGATTCATTAGCTCGTTATTTAGTCCGAATTGGTGAAATGATGGAATCTATAAAAATTATTCAACAGGCTCTGGAAGGAATTCCGGGGGGGCCCTATGAAAATTTAGAAATCCGACGTTTTGATAAAGAAAGGGGTCCAGAATGGAACGATTTCGAATATCGATTCATTAGTAAAAAAACTTCTCCTACTTTTGAATTACCGAAACAAGAACTTTATGTGAGAGTCGAAGCCCCAAAAGGAGAATTGGGAATTTTTCTGATAGGGGATCAGAGCGGGTTTCCTTGGAGATGGAAAATTCGCCCGCCGGGTTTTATCAATTTGCAAATTCTTCCTGAATTAGTTAAAAGAATGAAATTGGCCGATATTATGACAATACTAGGTAGTATAGATATCATTATGGGAGAAGTTGACCGTTGAAATGATAATTGATACAACAGAAGTACAAGCTATCAATTCTTTTTCTAGATTAGAATCCTTAAACGAGGTCTATGGAATTATATGGGTGTTTGTCCCTATTTTGACTCTTGTATTGGGAATCACGATAGGCATACTAGTAATTGTATGGTTAGAAAGAGAAATAGCTGCAGGGATACAACAACGTATTGGACCTGAATATGCCGGTCCTTTAGGAGTTCTTCAAGCTCTAGCAGATGGAACAAAACTACTTTTCAAAGAAAATCTTTTTCCATCTAGGGGGGATACTCGTTTATTCAATATCGGACCATCCATAGCAGTCATATCAACTCTATTAAGCTATTCAGTAATTCCTTTTGGTTATCACTTTGTATTAACTGATCTAAATATTGGTGTTTTTTTATGGATTGCCATTTCAAGTATTGCTCCCGTTGGACTTCTTATGTCAGGATATGGATCAAATAATAAATATTCCTTTTTAGGTGGTCTACGAGCTGCTGCTCAATCAATTAGTTATGAAATACCTTTAACTCTTTGTGTATTATCCATATCTCTACGTGTGATTCGTTGAAACATAAACTTTTCCCTATTCCTTTCTTTTTAGGAAGAAGGCGAAATGAATTGAATAGATATCTTCATTTTTTATTCATCATTGGGGTTGATGAACTAAATTGGATAGTTATATGAGTGAAAGAAAACAACTTCTAAATTTGCAGTAAAAAATTGAGACTCGTTTCCTATGTACAAGAGTAAAACAGAAATAAACATAAGAAAAAAAGACCGTTCGCCCCAATATTGGTTGATTAGTCATCCTGGCTTGAAGCGGGCTCAAAAGATCAACCGCATTGAGTTGTCACTATCATTTATATGTATTACCATAATGCTAACGGGTGATTGAGCAAAAATGAGTGGATGGTTAGGAACACCAAGATACACAAAGGATTAGTAATAGAGATTTTTAAAATTATCTAAAAGGATATTTTGGCATAATATAAAAGTATATTAATTGGGGCTTTAAGTTGGTAGAAATGATCAGGAAGTACTCCCCATGATTCCGACCCAGAGTATGCTCCTACCCACCGATTAAAGAAATAACTATCAGGAACGAAATAATCCTTTCCTTTTTGAATCCCCTTTTCTTTTTTTCAGAAAGAAGAATTCAGAAAGAAGAATAGGAACGAAAAAAAAAAAGACTCTAATTACAATAGAAAAAAGTAATCTTTTTTTCTTCTTTTTTCCTATACCGATATTCACAGAGATGGAATTCATGTCATAATTCGAAATATCTAATTCGTAATCGAAAACGATAGGTTGAAATATCTATTGGGATTTTTACAAGGAATATTTTCCTTTTTACTAAGAGTATTTTATTGAAGGATTTAAGTTATTACTCAAGAAAGAAAAATTGAAATTTTTAAAGTAAAGGATGAGATCAATTCAGAAGTACTTTTTTTTTAGTATTATAACAGATAGAATTTCATTGCTCGAATTTGGGAACGTCGATAGATTTGGTTTTGATCCTATCTATTCTACAAATATATCAAAATAAATAATACGATCTTTAAATTTATTTATTTATAGCCTTCGAGGAGCCGTATGAGATGAGAATCTCATGTACGGTTCTGTAATAGCGATGAGAACAGTGATGTTATCACCGACTATAATTATCTAACAGTTCAAGTACAGTTGATATAGTTGAGGCACAATCAAAATCTGGTTTTGGGGGATGGAATTTGTGGCGTCAACCTATAGGATTTATCATTTTTTTTATCTCTTCTCTAGCAGAATGCGAAAGATTACCTTTTGATTTACCAGAAGCAGAAGAAGAATTAGTAGCAGGTTATCAAACCGAATATTCGGGTATCAAATTTGGTTTATTTTATATTGCTTCCTATGTAAACTTATTAGTTTCTTCATTATTTGTAACAGTTCTTTACTTGGGTGGTTGGAATATTTCTATTCCGTATATATTCGTTCCTGCGCTTTTTGAAAATAATAAAATAGGTGGAGTTTTTGGAACAACAATTGGTATCTTTATTACATTGGTTAAAACTTATTTGTTCTTGTTCATTCCTATTTCAACAAGATGGACTTTACCTAGACTAAGAATGGACCAACTTTTAAATCTTGGATGGAAATTTCTTTTACCTATTTCTCTCGGTAATTTATTATTAACAACCTCTTTCCAACTCCTTTCACTATAAAAGATTAATAAAAGAATATTTTTTCTATATTCATGATTTGTCTTCAAACAAGAGAAAAAAACAAACATAAAATTATTCATAAATATTCACGATATGTTTCCCATGGTAACTGGGTTCATGAATTATGGGCAACAAACCATACGAGCTGCAAGGTACATTGGTCAAAGTTTCATAGTTACCTTATCCCATGCAAACCGTTTACCTGTAACTATTCAATATCCTTATGAAAAATTAATCACATCAGAGCGTTTCCGCGGTCGAATCCATTTTGAATTTGATAAATGCATTGCTTGTGAAGTATGTGTTCGTGTATGTCCTATAGATCTACCTGTTGTTAATTGGCAATTGGAAACTGACATTCGAAAGAAAGGGTTGCTTAATTACAGTATTGATTTTGGAATCTGTATATTTTGTGGCAACTGTGTTGAGTATTGTCCAACAAATTGTTTATCAATGACTGAAGAATATGAACTTTCTACTTATGATCGTCACGAATTGAATTATAATCAAATTGCTTTAGGTCGTTTACCAACGCCAGTAGTTGACGATTATACAATTCGAACAATTTTGAATTCAACTCCAAAAAAAAATAGGTAAACCGCCTTGATTAATTAAAAAGTACAATTTTTAAACTAAAATTTAGTTTTGATCGAAAGGGATGAAATGGGATTTCTTTCATTTTTCTTGGTCACTAACTACAAAAAGTACAATGATTTGATTGATTGATGAGAATAGCATCGCGGCTAAATTTGGATTGAAAATCTATGAGATTAATATATCTGTAATTCTATCCATAATTTTTTCGAAAATGAAATTTAGATTTATAATGCCTTTTTCGAGAAAGAATGAGATTAGTACAATAGCTGTACCTATAGTAATTTACCCCATTTAGGGTTTAATTTAATTAAGAACCTATTATAAAAAAGTTTTTCCTGCTCAAGTCAATAAGGTCATGAAAAAACAATTCAAAAGTTTTTATCTCTTATTTTACGTGCAATGGATTTGCCTGGACTAATACATGATTTTCTTTTAGTTTTTCTGGGATTAGGTCTTATATTAGGAGGTCTGGGAGTGGTATTACTTACCAACCCAATTTATTCTGCCTTTTCGTTGGGATTCGTTCTTGTTTGTATATCTTTATTCTATATTTTATCAAACTCTCATTTTGTAGCTGCTGCACAGCTCCTTATTTATGTGGGAGCTATAAATGTTTTAATTCTATTTGCCGTGATGTTCATGAATGGTTCAGAATATTACAAAAATTTGAATCTTTGGACTGTTGGAAACGGGGTTACTTCCGTAGTTTGTACAAGCATTTTTGTTTCACTAATTACTATTGTTCCAGATACGTCATGGTACGGGATTATTTGGACTACAAGAACAAATCAGATTATAGAACAAGATTTGATAAGTAATGGTCAACAAATTGGAATTCATTTATCAACAGATTTTTTTCTTCCGTTTGAATTCATTTCAATAATTCTTTTAGTTGCTTTGATAGGTGCGATTGCTGTGGCTCGTCAGTAATAAATCTTTAGAATTAATAATCGCAATTCAAATTACACTTTATGTTATTACATCTATTTTTCTTCAATTCTATTTAAAGCTTATTTATGTATAAACTTGATTTATTATCCATATATTTCTTTGTTCTGTACTTGTGATATTCTTATTCTAGTCAATCCAATCTGTTGATGTTGAATTGTTGTTCATATTGAAAAAAAAAATCGAAAACTATAAGGAGTTGGTCAATGATGCTCGAACATGTACTTGTTTTGAGTGCCTATTTATTTTCTATCGGTATCTATGGGTTGATCACGAGTCGAAATATGGTTAGAGCCCTTATGTGTCTTGAACTTATACTGAATGCAGTTAATATAAATTTTGTAACATTTTCTGATTTTTTTGATAGTCGTCAATTAAAAGGAAATATTTTTTCAATTTTTGTTATAGCTATCGCAGCCGCTGAAGCAGCTATTGGACTGGCTATTGTTTCGTCAATTTATCGTAACAGAAAATCAACCCGTATCAATCAATCGAATTTGTTGAATAAGTAGTATTAATAATATAAAATAGAATTTTCATATCCATTAATTCGAGTTGGCATGTATGATACGTAACTTACGGATCATGTTTGTGAAAACGTAAGAAATGAAAGTATCTTGGCTCTACTCTATCTCATGAGTCGATCCAGAATTAAATAAGAAAATTCTGCTAAATCATTGATTCGTCTGGTGTCTAAATATATAATGATTCATTTAGAAATTTACTAGATTGAATTTTTATGACGTTAAAAAATTAGAAATCCAATGTCACATTCAGTAAAGATTTATGATACATGTATAGGGTGTACTCAATGTGTCCGAGCCTGCCCCACAGATGTATTAGAAATGATACCTTGGGATGGATGTAAATCTAAGCAAATTGCTTCTGCTCCAAGAACAGAGGAGCTGCGTGGGTTGTAAGAGATGTGAATCCGCCTGTCCGACAGATTTCTTGAGTGTTCGAGTTTATTTATGGCATGAAACAACTCGAAGCATGGGTCTAGCTTATTGATACTTTCCAGAAAAACCCACTTGAATCTATTTGATTTTTTGTTTACCGACAAAAACCCGTACTCGAAAAAATAATAAAATATATATATATATTATGTTTTCGCGCACGGGTTTTTTTAGTCCAAGTGTATCTTGTCTTTACCACGAATTCTTTTCCTTGGTTAACAACATTTGTAGTTTTTCCGATATCCGCGGGTTTTTTAATTTTCCTTTTGCCTCATAAAGGAAATAAGGTAATTAGGTGGTATACCTCAGGTATATGCGTCTTAGAGCTCCTTTTAATGACTTATGCGTTCTCTTATTATTTCCAATTGGACGATCCATTAATCCAATTAACAGAAGATTATAAATGGATCAAATTTTTTGATTTTTACTGGAGATTGGGAATAGATGGATTTTCTTTAGGACCTATTTTACTGACAGGATTTATCACCACTTTAGCTACTTTAGCGGCTCGGCCAATTACTCGGGATTCCCGATTATTCCATTTTCTGATGTTAGCAATGTATAGTGGTCAAATAGGATTATTTTCTTCTCAAGACCTTTTACTTTTTTTTATCATGTGGGAGTTAGAATTAATTCCCGTTTATCTACTTCTATTGATGTGGGGGGGAAAGAAACGTCTGTATTCAGCTACAAAGTTTATTTTGTATACTGCAGGGGGTTCCATTTTTTTATTAATGGGAGCTTTAGGTATCGCTTTATATGGATCCAATGAACCAAGATTCAATTTTGAAACATCAGTCAATCAATCTGCTGTCAAATTGCCGATTATACCCTTACTTACATGGTTACCAGACATCCCATGGGGAAGCGCATTACGAGTACTTGTAGGCTTCTAGCCGGAATCTATTAAAAATGGGGGGCATATGGGTTGGTTCGAATCAATATGGAATTATTACCTCACGCTCAGTTCTATCTTTTTCTCCCTGGTTGATAATAGTAGGCGTAATACAAATAATCTATGCAGCTTCAACATCTCCCGGCCAACGAAATTTTAAAAAAAAGAATAGCCTATTCTTCTGTATCTCATATGGGTTTCATAATTATAGGGATTTGCTCTATAAGTGATATGGGACTCAACGGAGCTATTTTACAAATCATAACACATGGATTTATTGGCGCTGCACTTTTTTTCTTGGCAGGAACGGGTTATGATAGAATACGTCGTGTTATCTTGACGAAATGGGCGGAATGGCTACCCCAATGCCCAAAAATATTCACGACATTCAGTATCTTATCACTAGCTTCCCTTGCATTACCGGGCCATGGAGCGGTTTTTTTGCGGAATTGATAGTCTTTTTTGGAATAATTGCCGGCCAAAAATATCTTTTAATGTCAAAATTTTTAATTACTTTTGTTAATGGGAGTTGGAATTATATTAACTCCTATTTATTTATTATCTATGTTACGCCAGATGTTCTATGGATACAGGCTGTTTAATGCCCCAAACTCTTATTTTTTTGATTCTGGACCGCGCGAGGTATTTATTTCGATCGCTATCCTTCTGCCTGTAATAGGTATTGGTATTTATCCGGATTTCGTTTTCTCATTATCAATTGACAGAGTCGAAGCTATTCTATCAATTATTTTTATAGATAGTTTTTTCTAAATAAAACAAAAAAGCAAAAAAGAAATCCTATGATTTTAAAAAAGAAAAATCGTTATGTTTACAACGAAAAAAACTTCTTTTTTCGTCTCTTAAATTTAAGTTAAAAAAAATGAATTGTAACAAAAATTTTTTGGCATTTGTGGAGAACTTTTTGACTCAAGAGTAATATGGCGATTCAAAAGGTTCTCAACGGCTTACCTGAAGTTTTTTTGTATATATGCTTTGCTGTCCTATAAAGTTGCATTCATCAGACCCTTTCTTTAATCTTTAATGCAATTAAATGTTAATTGCTAAATTAGATGTTAATTGTTAATATAATGAACCATAACTATGCAATCCTATTCCTAATAGATTAACGCCAAAAATAACATATCCAAATTATAAGAAAACCGATAGACGCAACAATTGCGGAATTTAAAACCTCCCAATTTTTATATTGTTCGAGTATGAAAATAAAATCGCGAATATGGTCCACGCTAATAAATGCCCAAGTTTCCTTTGGGTCCCAATTCCAATACGATCCCACGCTTCATTAGCCCAGGACTGCTCCCGAAAGAATACCCATGGTTAAAAAGATAAATCCTATACTTATAATACGATAACCCCAGTCATCTAATTGTTGAATCAATTGAAACTTGTAATAATTCCTCAGGAAATAGAAGAAAAGAAAAGAAATATGTCTTAAAACATTCCTTTCTTTCTGTCATATATTGTATCTCACTAAAGGAAAATGAATGATTTAATAAATTATTGGTTTTATAAACAATTCTTATGATTTTTCGAAATGTGATTACTAGAAATGCTACTGATAATAATGATCCACACAAAAGAGCTGCATAGCCCCAATATCATCATACTTACGTGCATCATTAACCACTGGGATTGAAGAGCAGGCACTAAGATTTCGGAGTGATGCATGTCAGTTAAAAGACCTGAAGTAGTAAACCCTTGGGTAAAAAAAGTACTTGGCGCGGTTTATTGCGCTTAAATAATTTTTTTGTTTTTTAAAATACGGAACCATATGAATAATGGAAAAAGCCCATGAAAGAAAGATTAATGATTCATATAAAATCACTTAATGGTAAATGGCCCCCCAAAATCCAACGAGTAACTAATAATCCTGTTATACAGAAACAAGTCATTATCATGCCCTTTTCTGACGAATCATATAGTTCTACGAATTCATCAACTAATAAGGTTATCAAATGAATTGTAATTACAATTGACACGACCGAAAAAGATATATGAGGTTAATAAATGTTCTAACAGTCGAAAATATCATAAAATTTTTTAAATATAAATAAAAGGGGGGGTTCTAATATATGGGATTGAAATCAGGAATTGAATTCATTATAGGATTTATTGTATCTTTTTGAAAATACAGGAAGTTATGCCGCTACTCGGACTCGAACCGAGATGCTCTAGCACTGCTTCCTAAGAGCAAGCGTGTCTACCGATTTCCCCCATAGCGGCTTGCTCGAAATCATAATAATCGATTGTTATTTAATAGTCGAGTTTGAAGGAGTCAATTCAATATAATATTTTTTAGGAAACATTCAAATTAATGAGAAAATTTTATTTAATAATGAAAAAAAAAAATCGAATTTTTTTTTTTTTGATTACGGTTTTACAGTCAAGAGATTTATGAAAAATATTTATTGGTTAGGTGTTTATTGTGGAGAGAATTTGTGTTAGGATTTAACAACCCAATTAGGTATTGATCTGGACATAACAAACAAAAAAAAATTTTGAGTTCTACTCCGTACTAAAAAAAAATCCTGTCTAATTTAATATATACCTTGATCCATTTTCAAGTCCAAGCATATTATTAAAGTAGATCATTCAAAGATCTGCTTTATATATATTCAAATAGTATAAATATAAAAAAGATAAAACTTATGAATATTTTTTATTGTGATTGTGACAAATGAGTCGATGGGGAAAAATAATAATCCCCCATCCTGAACATGATAAAAGATCCTAACAATAAAAAGAACGGTGAAACTTTGTACCTTTTTTTTTTCTTTTTTGTTTGCAAAAAAAGTATCATTTTTAGAATTCAATAGACAAAAGAATTCTTTATGCTACACACGATAAAAAGCAAAAGTAGTTCAATTTAATATTGATTAGTTCAAAACATAAAAAAAAAAAAAAGAATGGAAATCATTATATATTTTAGTTTTATATATTTTATATTAGAAATTCTAACCATAAATTAGCAATAATAAAAAAAAATTCGACCTTTTCTCATGTCAAGTCAAATCAGATTATTCCAACCTTTAATTTTTTATTTGTCGCACAAAAAAACTTTTTGAATTACCTGTAGAAAGGGGATTTCGCTAATGAAAAAGCCTTCAATACTACCCAATATCCCTTCTTTTTCCAAATATTTTTTCGAATACGTTTTTGGATATAGAAGTACGCTTTTTGTGGAACTGCCATTCAAAAATAAAGAAGTTTTTTATTGTTATAGTTGGATGTGAAAGACATTTATTGTTAAAAAAAAACCGTTCTTTACTATATATTATTATATATTTCCTTATTCTATATATTTAGTTTGTAAATTTTCCTCTTTTCGTAACAAAAAATTCGTAACATAAAAGAAGCCCTATCCCTTTCTTTTTTTTTGTTCTTTTTTCGTTATATTCCATGTATACGTGGAATAAAATACATCAATAAAGTTTAAGAATCTCAATTTTATTTATCCTAAAATTGTTATTTATCCTATAAAAAAAAAACTTTAACTTCTTTTTCTAGTAATTGGTCAAACTCGAAGAAAAAGTATATCTAATTGAAATTCAATTTTCAAATTCGAACGAGACTATTAATTAATTTGTTAAATAAAAAGTTTTTAGTAATTCTTTCTTTTTATCCTAGTAAAGGAAAAGTGTCAAATATCATAGTGTTTCTGCAAATACTAATGAAAGACAATAAATCCATTCCAAAATGCAGTAGTTAATGATTCTGAATAAAGGAATTAAAATAAAAATTACTTAGTTTATTGGATTCACTAAAAATCTGGTAAAACCCTCTTTTTTTTTTATTATTCCCTATCAAAATAAAAAATATTACTTTATAATCCTTTACTTTTCGTTATGTATATAAAACCTTGTAATTATGTAATTAATAATAAGTATAAGTAATTAATTTAATAATAATAAAATTAATAATAATAATAAAATTTTTTGTAGAATAAGTCTTTTTTTTTTTTTCACTAGTATTTTTATTTGACCAATTCTAACTTTTTGATTTAAATATGTGAAGTATTTGGAAAAGAAAAATTTAGAATAAGAATAATTAAGAATAGAAAATTCAATTTTGAGTTTTAACATATTTTTATTTTATTATTATTGATATGTGACTGACTTATTTAAACATTAAAAAGATATAAGAGCCGATGAATCAGAAACAAGAAACAATTAATTATTAATTAAAAAAGTTTTTTATGGAACAAATATATCAATATTCATGGATCATATCTTTCGTTACATTCCCAGTCCCTATGTTAATAGGAGTGGGACTCCTACTTTTTCCGGTAGCAACAAAAAAAACTTCGTCGTATGGGGGCTTTTCCCCAGCATTTTTTTGTTAAGTATAGTCATGATTTTTTCAATCGCTCTGTCTATTCATCAAATAAATAGCAGTTTTATTTATCAATGTATATGGTCATGGACTATCCAATAACGATTTTTCTTTAGAGTTCGGATACTTGATTGACCCACTTACTTCTATTTTGGTAGTATTAATTACTGCAGTTGGAATTTTGGTTCTTTTTTATAGTGACAATTATATGTCTCCATGATCAAGGCTATTTGAGATTTTTTGCTTATATGAGTTTTTTCAAATACTTCAATGTTGGGATTAGTTACTAGCTCTAATTTGATACAAATTTATATTTTTTTGGGAATTGGTTGGAATGTGTTCTTATCTATTAATAGGTTTTTGGTTCACACGACCTATTGCATCGAATGCTTGTCAAAAAGCGTTTTGTAACTAATCGTGTAGGGGATTTTGGTTTATTATTAGGGAATTTTAGGTTTTTATTGGATAAACAGGCAGTTTCGAATTTCGGGATTTGTTTAAAATATTCAATAACCTTGTTTATAATAATCGGGTTAATTTTTTTATTTGTTACTTTGTGTGCCTTTCTATTATTTTCCGGCGCAATTGCGAAATCGGCGCAATTTCCCTCTTCATGTATGGTTACCGGATGCCATGGAAGGGCCTACTCCTATTTCGGCTCTGATACATGCTGCTACTATGGTATCGGCGGGAATTTTTCCTTGTAGCTCGACTTTTTTCCTCTTGTCGTAGTCATACCTTACATAATGAATCTAATTGCTTTGATAGGTTTAATAACAGTATTTTTAGGAGCTACTTTAGCTCTTGCTCAAAAAGATATTAAGAGAAGTTTAGCCTATTCTACAATGTCTCAATTGGGTTATATGATGTTAGCCCTAGGTTGGGGGGTCTTATCGAGTCGCTTTAATTTCATTTGATTACTCATGCCTATTCGAAAGCATTGTTGTTTTTAGGGTCGGGATCCATTATTCATTCAATGGAAGCTATTGTTGGGTATTCGCCAGATAAGAGTCAAAATATGTTCTGATGGGTGGTTTAACAAAAAATATTCCAATTACAAAAACTGCTTTTTATTAGGACGCTTTCTCTTTGTGGTATTCCACCTTTCGCTTGTTTTTGGTCCAAAGATGAAATTCTTAATGATAGTTGGTTTGTATTCACCTATTTTCGCAATAATAGCTTGTTTCACAGCCGGATTAACTGCATTTTATATGTTTCGGGGTTTATTTACTTACTTTTGAAGGACATTTAAATGTTCATTTTCAAAATTACAAAAACAGTTCATTTTATTCAATAATCTTTATGGGGTAAAGAAGAATCAAAAATGCTTAACAAAAAATTGCGTTTTATTACCCTTTATTAACAAATGAATAATAATGAAAGGGCTTCTTTTTTTTGGAAGAACACATACAAAATTGATGGTAATGTAAGAAATATGACATGGCCTTTTATTACTATTAAAATTTTAATAATTAAAGGGTTTTTTTTCCTATCCCCATGAATCGGATAATACTATGTTATTTCCTATGCTAGTTTTGGGTACTATTTACTTTGTTTATTGGAGCCGTAGGAATTCCTTTCAATCAATTCAATCAAGTTAATCAAGTCAATCAAGAAGGAATGAAGTTGGATATATTGTCAAAACTGTTAACTCCGTCTTTAAACCTTTTGCCACCAAAATCAAAATGATTCGGTGGATTGGTATGAATTTGTAACAAATGCAACTTTTTCAGTCAGTATAGCTTGTGGGGGGATATTTATAGCGTCTTCTTTATATAAGCCTGTTTATTCATCGTTACAAAATTTAAATTTCTTTAATTCGTTCGCTAAAAAAGGTCTTAAGAGCATTCTTTTGGAAAAAATAATAAATGTGATATATAATGGTCCTATAATCGAGGTTACATAGATGCTGTTTATGCAATATCTTTTATTGGGGTATAAGAAAATTAGCCGAATTAATTCATTTTTTTGAGAGAAACGAATAATTGATGGAATTATCAATGGAGTCGGTGTTACTAGTTTCTTTGTAGGAGAGGGTAATAAAATTTGTAGGAAGCGGTCGCATCTCTTCTTATCTCTATTGTATTTATTTTGTGCATTAATCTTTTTATTAATTTACTACTTTTTCGTTTTTAAAAATTGGACATTTTATTTTTGTATCATTTCCAAAAAGTTGACAAACTGGGTGGATATGTACAAGATATTCTTTCTTTTCCATCACTTCGACATGTATAAAAATACATATTGTGACATTTCTTTTCTTACAGCATTCTCAAACTGATCATTTTTTATATATCGAAATGGACGATTCCAACGTTTAGAGTCAAAAAGAATAGTTACAAGAGGTTTTTTCAAACCAGAAAAGATCTTTATTTTTTTTATCTATCAATATTTCTAACTTCGAATTTTCTTGATTCCCATCCGGATAAAAAGTTTCATAAAGGGGTCTATTTTTATAGCATGTCTCTTTAAAGTGAAAATGGAATTCATCCTTTGTTTTTTTCCTTTC
>CANTUT010002041.1:65000-82409 GCA_947687605.1 Reutealis trisperma
TGGTTACGGAAAAAAAATAAGATTGATTCGTATTCATATACATGAGAATTATATAGGAACAAGAAAAATCTTGGATTACTTTTTGTAAAAATAGAAATAGATTTCTTTGGAGATTTCTTTGGAGATTTCTTTGGAATAAAAAGACTCTTCCAATTCCAATACTCATGAAGAAAGAGTCGTAATAAATGCAAAGAAGAGGGATCTTTCATCCAATAGCGAAGGGTTTGAACTAATTTTTCTAGATGGATGGGGTAAGGTATTAATATATCTAACACATAATTTAAATGTGGAAATTTGTCCTCGAAAAAAGGAAATATTGAATGAATTGATCGTAATTTATAAGATTTTACTATCTTTGACCTTTCTAAAGAAGATACTAATCTTAGAGAAAGTGGAATTTCCACAATAACTGCAAAGCTCTCTGATATCGTTTGATAATACAAATACCTGTTGTACCTAAAAATTGGATTTTGGTTAGAATCATTAGCCGAAATAATCAAATGATTCTGTTGATACATTCGAGTAATTAAACGTTTTACAATTAATAAACTAGATTTTTTGTCATAACCTAAATTTTCCAATAAAATAGATCTATTTAAACTATGATCATGAGCAAATGTATAAATATACTCCCGAAAGATAAATGGGTATAGGAAGTCATTTTTTCGAGATCTATCTAGTTCTAAATATCCTTCCTCCATTTTTTTTATTAGATTTGATCAAAGTAAGGATAGAGGATTTTTATTGGATTGATGATAAAATGATACATAGTGCGATACAGTAAAAACAAAGTAGTATAATAAGAAAAGAATAGATACCTCGGAAATAAAATAGGTAAACTCATTAACGGACTCCTCATCCTCTCCTTTTTATTTTACATCTAATTGTTTTATGTGCATTATAGGATAGGATAAAAAGATGATTAGAAATCCTTTATTTTTTCAATCCAATCGCTCTTTTGATTTTGGAAAAAAATCTCTTTATCAATATACTCTTTCTTCTACGCATTCATCCCCCCTCATAGTGGAGAATAGCTAATAGTTAGGACTTATTAAAAGAAAATCGAAAATCTGCTTATAGAAAAGCCTTTCCCGTATTAGGTACTAATTTCTTTTTAACGTCTAATTAGATCGGATAATCATTCAAATTAAGAACGTAAGCTCGTTGCTTTTTTGTTTCCCTATAATTGGAACCGTAGGACTCTATCCATTTATTCACTCGACCCAACTTTGAATTCATTTTTTTATGTTCCGCACCAAGAATTCAAATAAGGTTTGGACCGATCCGGCAAAAATGAAATATTCACAGAATTCTCCATTGATACGACATGCTGTTTTTTCCATTCATTCCTTTCAGGATCCGTCGTGGTCTTACAAACCATACCGATGGTATGGACGAATATCTTTCTTCATACAAATGCGTAAAAGATGTTAGTCGCACTTAAAAGCCGAGTACTCTACCATTGAGTTAGCAACCCCCCCCCAAAAAAAAAATTAGATTATGTAGATACAATCGGAATCAAAATAAATAAAGAGATTGAATCACACGGCACAATCAAAACATTAAACTAGCAAGAAATTTAAAGAAATGAAATATCAAAAATTGATATCAATTCTAAAAGAAGAGATCAAAAAATATAGATAAATATAAAAATATAGATAAATATAGATAATAGATAAAGTAAAATTTTATAGATCGCCTCTTATTCCTTACGCTATCCATTCTTAATCTTTCTATTTTTTTTTTTCTATTTTATTCTCTTTATGTATTCTCTACTTAGATTCGATGATTCGATTTATTTATTCTATCTATATGTATATTACCTATATGCCTTATATATCTATACCAAAATATATATATTTAACCAAATAGAAAATATTTAACCAAAATAGAAAATATTTAACCAAAATAGAAAATATATATATTTCTTATAACGTATATATACGTATACATTTTTCATTTTCTATTTCATTTTTTATTTTCTGTTTATATAATTTCTAATTTTTTTATATAATTATATATAATTATAATTTTTATATAATATTTTATATTATATATTATTTTATTATTTTTATATTATTAATATATATATATAATTTCATTTATTTTTCATTTATTTTATTATTATATATTATTTTATATATATATATTTCTGATTTTTATATTTCTATCTATATTTCTATAATAGAAAATGGATTTCTATAATATAGTTTCTATAATATAGTTATTTATTTTATATATTTCTATTTCTAGTATAGAATTTCTATTTCTAGTATAGAATTTATATAAATAGAAAATAAAAAAATTTATTTAGAATAGAATATTTCTATATTTCTATTCTATTTATAGATTTGTATTCTATTTTTTTTTTTTTTTTTAGAACCTTTTTTATACATTTTTTTTTTTCAATCAAACAAAACTTTTGTATCACAACAAATCCAAGAAACCCATCACTTGAATAAAGAAAAAAAACCAAATCTATGGAACAGGGATAAATAGATCCACAGAAAAGATCAATTACCTCAGATCGGATTATATTTATTTGATACACTGTTGTCAATATGAATGTGAATATTTTGAAAAAAAAAAAATAGATTTTTGTCGTTATGTTAGCAGTCTATAGTCGAAAAAAAATAGGTATGAATAGAATATGAATAGAACAAGAGAAGGGGGGATAGTAGAGAAAAGGTTATACAAAGCTATATATGTATACGAATTATATGTATACGAATTACCCGCACCCTGTATTTTATTAAGTAAATTGTGTTTGATTAAGGCGAAGTTCCGTAAAAACTCCCGCCGTCCTTAAAATATCATGAACAGTTCCTGTAGGTTGAGCGCCTTTTTCAAGGAAATATAGAATAGCAGGAACATTTAAATAGGTTTGATTTTTATCGGATCATAAAAACCCACTTTCCGAAGATCTCTTCCTTCTCTTCGGGATCGAACATCAATTGCAACGATTCGATAAACGGCTCATTGAGATAGAGGTAGAAAAAAAGGCCCCCCCCCGTAGAAACGTATAAGAAGTTTTCTCCTCGTACGGCTCGAGAAAAAATGATTCGAAGTTCTGTATATGTATAGAATTATAGTGTCAAATAGATCCATAAAATTATCAAATCAATTAAACTATAATTTGAATCCCTTTTGTTCTTATTTTTGTCTTATTTTTGTTTACCAAAAAAGAAAAAAAAAAAACCATCTGTACCCCCCTAACTCAAGTTGGATAACTTTCAAATAGCTCAAAGGGAACAACCCTTTAGGAATTTCATTTATTGAGTGATCTCTAATCCCCTTTCCTTTCTCTTTGTTTCTTTCTTTTAGAATCTATTTGGATTCTTCATTCTGATCTAATTGTTGAGACAATTGAAAACGGTATTTCCTTGTTCCAGGATCCTTTATCTTTTCCTTGAATCGTTAGGTTTAGACATTACTTCGGTGATCTTTAATCATTTCAAAATGGCAGCAACATACCATTTTTTGTGATTTCTTTCTATTAAAGAATCAGACTAAGGGTTGATTCCTGCGCGATACACTTTATTTTTTAATCAAAAGAATTTGGTCAATTCCAACAAACTTTATTCTTGGATTTGAAACTTGTTCGAATGGATCCTTTCTATTTCGATATCGAAAATATACTTACGAAGTTGTTCTAACTTATTGATTAGGATTAACCCTAGATTCTTGCCCCCTAAGAAAAACAAATACTTTCTACTCGAGCTCCATCCTGTAGTAATTTACATTACAACCCAACAAAAAAGAGGGTTCTAGTGTATAACAAAACAAACAATGTCGAGCTAAGAGCACCTTCAGTCCTATACACTATTGCTATATGCTAGGTAATATTAAATTTATAGGATATATATTAATAGGATATATATAGGGTGGGTGTAAGAATCCACAGCCGATCGTGTCCTTCAAGTCACACGTTGCTTTCTACCACATCGTTTCAACCGAAGTTTTACCATAACATTCCTTGAGTTTTGAACTAGTATGTAATTGATTCAATTCTGGAATCGTGAATAGTCATTGTTTCAACCGGTACAAAGTAATCTAAACTTTTAACTTCTATTGGGTAGTTTCTGAAGAAGCGTCAGAAAGAATTCAATTTAACCCCACCCCCGTATTTTATTGTATGAATATTTTTTGATTTACAATTCTAATAAGATAAAGAAAGAAGTTCTTTTTGAATCTTCAAGTGACTCGATAGGATGGATTCGCCTATCTCACATTTCTCGAGTCCCAAGGATTTATAAAAAACCATTAAAAAGGTTTCATTTTTAAATGCCTATCTCGATATCATTATTTGAATAAAGTTTTGTTTTACAGTAAGAAACACATTTATTTTATCATCATAAGAGAAAAAAATTCCTATATTCAGATTCGGATTAAACCATCAACGATTTAAAACAAATAAATAGGTTCAAAAATATCCAATTTTTTATTTAGTGTAATAGTGGATAAAAAAGACGGATGTCAGGAAAATTTGACGTTGTTATTCTTTCATACGGAATGTTAAAACCAGACTCGAAATACTAGAAAGCCATCTTATTTATCAGATAGACTAAAGAATTGTCACTGGAATTAATTATAGATATTCTATGTTAAATTATAGATATTCTATGTTAAGTTAAATAGTTAAATGGATATTCTATGTTAAATATTTAAATTTAGTAAGGGATAACAAAATTTTTCCATTAAAAAATGGAAACAAAGGCGTTAATAAAACAAAATGCTAAGAATACATATAGCTAAGAATACATATAGCTAAGAATACATATATATATAAGCATTTCTTCATTTTATGAGTAGTTTCTTTGACTTGAGTCTTTCTAAAAATTTTTCCTAAAGTAAAGGGAATAGGATAGATATATGAATCAACCCCGTCTCAATTGTTAGATAGATTTAGAATTATTCATTCAAGCCAAAGACAAAATATCTGAAAATAAGGTTAATTAAAAGAAAATGCATATATTTCGTATGTATTTTCTTTGTTTGTTAATAAGATTTTAACAGGCCCAGGCATTGAAATTGATATCTTCCATTACTAATTAACTCCTATCTACTCTCCCAATTATATGTGAAATGATGAATGATAAATAAAAAAAGGAAGGATCCTTTTTTTTTGATATATAGAATAATAGAATAGCTGGGACGGAAGGATTCGAACCTCCGAATAGCGGGACCAAAACCCGTTGCCTTACCACTTGGCCACGCCCCATTTATATTTCTATTCAACACTAATAAAACTAATATCGGTATTGGTTCTTCGTCAATTCCCGCCAATATCTAGGAAATATATTAGCTTGTTGTTCGGATTTTAGTATGTGTGGATATAGAATTAAACTGAATTTGTTGATCATAATATAGAATTCAATTAAGATATTGTATAAAAATATGATTTCCTCTATTCTTTTTTTTATTTGAGAATTGAAGGATTTTTTGATTGGGTGAATTTAATAAAATTTAATAAAGAAGGGTTTTTTATCTACCTGACTTTATTTTCTATTAAATTTTCTATCAATAACATATTAATAACTCAGTCAAAAATACAATTATCTTCAAGAACAAAATGTTTGTTATGCTTAATATTTTTAGTTTAATTTGCATCTGTCTTAATTCTGCCCTTTATTCAAGCAATTTTTTCTTCACAAAATTGCCCGAAGCCTACGCCTTTTTGAATCCAATCGTAGATGTTATGCCAGTAATCCCTGTACTCTTTTTTCTATTAGCCTTTGTTTGGCAAGCTGCTGTAAGTTTTCGATGAGATCTTTAATACTGTCCTAGAATAATTCATGATTTATTCGACAAAAAAATTATAGCAATTGATAAGATCAGATAAGTTTTATAGTATAAGCTCTTAATTCAAACATACAAGTTCAAGTTATTGTATAAACGCGACAATTTTTGATCACCCCATTTTTTTTTTCTTTTTTTCTCATTCTGAACTTTTTTCCATTTCAGATCCTATTAGATAGTTATAAAAAAAAAAATATCGAATTTTTGGTATGAAAGAAAATTATTGGCAATGAAAGATTAGACTCTTATTACAAATGAATCTAGAGAATTCTTTTCTATTTCTAGAAATCGATTCATTTCTTGGTGTTAAAATAGAATATGTGGTATAGTTAAAATAGAATATGTGGTATAAAAAATAGATTCTCTATTTTTTTTTTCCAAACAAAAAAAAAGATCTTGGAGATTTTATAATGCTTACTCTCAAACTCTTTGTTTACACAGTAGTGATATTCTTTGTTTCTCTCTTCATCTTTGGATTTTTATCTAATGATCCCGGACGTAATCCTGGGCGTGAAGACTAAAAAAAGGGTTCTTTCTTGATTTTTAAATGTTCTTAGCATTTTTTTTTATCTATTCTACATTTTTAAATATTAAATAAAGCAAAAGGGTTCGCTTAATTTGAAAGAAAAGATAAAAAAAAATTCCAAGTCATCGCCGGAAAGAAAGGGATTCGAACCCTCGGTACGAATAATTCGTACAACGGATTAGCAATCCGACGCTTTAGTCCACTCAGCCATCTCTCCCGATTTTAAAAGAATAATTACTATGTTATATTACATAACACGAAAAAAGGCTTTTTGTCTTATTTTTCTCTTTATTACTTTCATAATTATCTATTCTTTTATAATTATCTATTCTTTTATATATGTATTAAATATAATTTAGTATATCCTATTCTATTTAATATATCATATTAATATTATTTTTTTATTTAATATTCATTTTTATTATTTTTTTTATTTTATATTTTTATTTTTTATTCTATTTTTATATATATATATTAGTATATAATTTAATGTATAATACAACTAGTTCTATTTGTAGACTATAATACAACTATAAAATAAATAAAATATTTAAAAGAATGAAATATATAAAAATGAAATATATAAAAAAAGTTAAATATATAAAACTTTCATCCGCAATTCTTACAATTTCATTTAGAATTTAGATATTTAGATTAAGGGTTCTAAAAAAATATCTCCACCTTAATATTCCAACCAACCAATCAATATATATCAATCAATATATAGAATATTGATTGATATAATATAGAAAAGAAATAAAAAATATCAAATAAATAAGACTTCTTTATTTTATTTTTTTATTTATTTATATATATATTTATTTATATATATATATATTTATTTATATATATATTAATATATATTATATATAATATATTATATATATATAATATATTATATATATTTATTATTTTATTTATATTATATATTTTTATTTATATTATATATATATTATTTATATTATATATATATTATAATTATTTAATTATTATAATTTTATAATTTAATTATTATTTTTAATTAGTTTTATTATTATTATTATTTTTTAATTATTTTTATTATTATTTATTTTATTTCTATTTCTTTTTCTATTCTATTTTATTTTTATAAATTCTATTCGAAATTCTAAATTAGAAAAGGTTATTTGATATAAAGCATAAAAGATTAGATTATTTAAATCATAAAAAATTATTTGATTTTTAATATTTGATTTAGAAAATGATTTCTAAAAATTTATAAAGGATTAAATTTAAATTAATTAATAATTAAATTAATTAATAATTAAATTAATAAAATAATTAAAAAATAATTTAGTAATTAAATTAAATTAATAAAAATTCAAAAAATGATTAAAAAATTAATAAAATGATTAATAAGAATAATTAAAAATTTAAAGAAATTTATTTAAATAATTTAAATAAACTATTTCTAAATTTCTAAATAAACTAAATAAAATAGGTTAAATAAAATAAAAATATATTCTATAAAATAATATATTCTATAATAATAGAATTATAATAATATAATTCTAATAAAATATATTCAAAATGCTCAATTGTCTTACTCGACAAAAGGTTCATTTATATACAATAATCGCATCGTAGCGGGTATAGTTTAGTGGTAAAAGTGTGATTCGGTCGCTTAACCCTAATAGTTAAGGGATCCCTCGGCTCATATTCCGATGAAAAACTTTATTTCTTAAAAAGATTTAATCCTTTCCCTCTCAATGAAAATTCGAGGAAGAATATACATTCTCGTGATTTGTATCCAAGAATCAATTAGAAATTGAAAAGTTGGATTATGAAATTACGAAACATAATTTTTTTTTTTTTATTGGATCAATACTTTCAATTGAATGAGTATGAGTAAAGGATCTATGGAAAAAGACAGAAAAGTTTATTTCTAATCGTAACTAAATCTTCAATTTTTTCTTTGTTTTGTATAGTCGAGATTGAAGCAAAATAAGTATTAAACGATGACTTTAGTTTACTATAGGCATCGACATCTTGTTTTAGCTCGGTGGAAACAAAATGCTTTTCCTAAGGATTCTCTCAAATAGAAATAGAGAACGAAGTAACTAGAAAGATTATAAAAATCCCACTCGTCTAGAGGGATCATCTAGAAAGCGCCTTGTTTGAATGCATTAAGACAGAAAAGCTGACATAGATGTTATGGGTCGAATTTTTTTTTCGTGCACGCCTTATAGCTGGAAATTTTTCCATATTCCATATCCATAAAGGAGCCGAATGAAACCAAAGTTTCATGTTCGGTTTTGAATTAGAGACGTTAAGGATGATGAATCAACGCCGACTATAACCCCTAGCCTTCCAAGCTAACGATGCGGGTTCGATTCCCGCTACCCGCTTATATCCCTATACTCTCTAAAAAATAGAGAAAAAATAGAGATAATATATACATAGATTAAATAATTCTATATAGAAATTAATATATTTCTTTTATTTCTATTCAAATTCATTTCTATTTTTTTTTTTTATTTTTAGATATTAACATAATTTAATATAGTTTATTTTATATATTTAAATAGTCTATTTAATAGTCTATTTAAACTATACTTCATATATGTATTTTTATATATGTATTTTTTATATTATATTCTTCTTTTTTATATTCTTATTTTATTATTCTATTTTTTTTTATTATTTTATTATATAGATAATTATATAGATAACTATATAGAAAATAGATTTTAACAATACCAATATATACTATAACTCTATTATATATTGTTTATATTATATACTGTTAGTTATCTAATTAGTTATTATAGATTTATAACTATATAATTATATGGTTTTATATAGTTATAGTTTGTTCTATTTAAATAGACTATATAATATACTATCTCTATATTAATATCTCTATATTAATAGAATAATATTAATAGAATAATAAATTAATAAAAAAAATTATTTTAAAATTAAATAATATTATTAATATAATAATATTATTAATATTAATTAATAATATTAATAAATAAATATATAAAATATAAAAATAAATATATAAATATATAGAAAATATATAATAAATATATAGAAATTTATATATAGAAATATCTAGAATAAATATATAATAAATCAATATATAGAAAATATAGAAATATAAATATATTAATATTATATTATTAATATTATTTAATTATTAATTAAAAAAAATATTAAAAAAATAGATAAAAATAGAAAGAAAAAAGAAAAAAATGGGAATAGAAAAGCGTCCATTGTCTAATGGATAGGACAGAGGTCTTCTAAACCTTTGGTATAGGTTCAAATCCTATTGGACGCAAATTTTTTCCTATTCTATTTCTATATATTTCTATTCTATTTCTATATATTTCTATATATTTATTATTTCTTTATATTTTTATATATTATTTTTTTTTTTATATTATTTTTATATATATTATATATTATTTATTATATTATATATTATTTATTATATATATTAGGTATATTATATATAGATATATTATTTATTATATATATTATTATATATATTAGATATTAGAATTTATATATATTTAGAATTAAGAATTCTAATATTAGAATTTATATATATATTAGAATTAAGAATTCTAAATAAAAGTATTAAAAGTGATTAATTTCTTTATACTTGTTCCTGAAGTAGAAAACGCTCCTTCAGTTCCTGAATAGCTTCTTTCAAAAGGCTTTCTGCTTCTTCGGTGAATGTTTTGGTAGAAGATATGATTTCTCGGAACTGAGGTTTATTCGTTTTTAAGTAGATACGTAACTCAACGAGAAATTTCCTTACTTGTCCAATTTCTAATGAATCAAGATAACCAGTTGTTCCGGTATAAATAGTCATTATCTGTTCCTCCACCGTGAGAGGAGCTGATTGGGATTGTTTGAGCAACTCACGTAATCGTTGACCTCTTGCCAATTGATTCTGAGTAGCTTTATCGAGATCAGAAGCGAATTGCGCAAAGGCTTCTAATTCCGCGAATTGCGCCAATTCCAATTTTAACTTTCCAGCTACTTGTTTCATAGCTTTAATTTGAGCTGCAGATCCTACTCTGGACACGGAAAATACCCACATTAATAGCAGGCCTGATTCCAGCATTGAATAGATCTGCGGATAAGAATATTTGTCCATCTGTAATGGAAATTACATTAGTAGGAATATAAGCCGAAACGTCTCCTGATTGGGTCTCGACTATTGGTAAAGCAGTCATACTTCCTTCACCTAAACGAGAGCTTAATTTAGCGGCTCTTTCCAAAAGGCGTGAATGCAAATAAAAGGACATCTCCTGGATAAGCTTCACGACCAGGTGGTCTTCGTAATAGAAGAGACATTTGGCGATAAGCCTGCGCCTGTTTGGAGAGATCATCATAAATGATTAAAGTGTGTTGTTCACGGTACATAAAATATTCAGCCAGAGCTGCTCCTGTATAAGGAGCGAGGTATTGTAATGTAGCCGGAGAATCTGCCGTTTCGGCTACCACAATAGTGTACTCCATTGCGCTTCTTTCCTGTAAAGTAGTCACTACCTGAGCCACAGAAGACGCTTTTTGCCCAATAGCTACATAAACACATATTACATTTTGTCCTTGTTGATTGAGAATTGTATCTGTGGCTACTGCTGTTTTACCGGTCTGCCTATCCCCAATAATTAATTCTCGTTGACCACGTCCTATAGGAATCATCGAATCAATCGCAATAAGTCCTGTTTGAAGAGGCTCATATACGGAACGTCTAGAAATAATACCTGGAGCAGGAGATTCAATTAACCGAGATTCAGAAGCTGAAATTTCACCTCGACCGTCAATAGGTTTAGCCAAGGCATTTATAACACGACCCAAATAAGCCTCACTCACCGGTATCTGAGCAATTCTTCCTGTTGCTTTTACGGAGCTTCCCTCTTGTATCATTAACCCGTCACCCATTAATACAACACCGACATTATTTGATTCCAAATTCAGAGCAATGCCTATTGTACCCTCTTCAAATTCTACTAATTCACCTGCCATTACTTCATCAAGACCATGAATACGAGCAATGCCGTCGCCCACTTGAAGTACAGTACCGGTATTTACAATCTTTACTTCCCTATTATATTGTTCAATACGTTCGCGGATAATATTACTAATCTCGTCGGCTCGAATGGTTACCATGAGTATTTTTTTTTCATTTTTTTTGGAAAAAAAATAATGCCTACAGTAGAAGGACTAATCCGTTATTTCTTTTATCGCCCCAAACATGCCAAGATTCGCATTGATGGTACGTAAATGTAACTCGTTGGTCAAACAACTATTCAGAGTCCCTAGAGCCCCTTGTAAGGCTTGTTGAAAAACCTGTTGTCGGACTTGATTAATCGTTCTTTGTTGTTCAAAATGAATGGTTTCATTTTTATAATTTTCTAATTGTTCTAAAGTCTTATAAGTTGAATTAATCAAATTCAATTTTTCTCGTTCTATCTCAGAGTATCCATTCATTCGAAACTGATCTGCTTCTATTTCCACTTTCCGTAAGCGGGCCCGAGCTTTTTCCAGCTGTTCAATGGCCCCCTCGCGTAGTTCTTCTGAATTTCGAATAGTATCCAAAATCCTTTGTTTTCGATTATCTAATAAATCACTTAATGAAAGTAGATTATCTTTCCATTCATTGCAAAACTTCCATGATCCCTTCCCGAACCAAACATGAATCTTTCGATTCATTTGGCTCTCACGCTCAATTTTTTTTTTTTTTCAATTACTTATGGGAAAATTCCCATATCTTTTTTGACTGAAATGAGCCTATCCTCTCTTCTCTATTCATAATTCATATTCCAAAAAAAATATCGAAACTAATCACTAATCCAAGACCGGAATATTCGGAGGACTCTTCTGACCAAACAAGTAATTGTCAGTAAAGTTGTTTCCTTTTTTTCTTCAAATCCAAAGAATTTAGTTTAATGCATAGGTTATCGACTCAGCATTGGATAAGAATGGGTGAAATACCCATTAAAAAAAAAAAAGGGGTTCAAAGCCTTTTTTCGACATGAGTGTTCTATACCGAAAACTATTTCCAACTATTTATTTTGAACCCATTTTGATATTAACATAGTAGTAGAAAGAGTACCTTGCTGCGTCTAGACTTCAAACAGTTTAGCTTTAACCATGTTAATGGTCCCATGTTATTGGTTGATAGAGAATCAAAGTATATTTACCCCATAAATCACGAACTGCTATGGTTCTTAAAGATGATTTCTTAATTTATTCAGAAGTAATTCGCAGGATTATACACCTTGTCTTTCCTAATTAAAACGAAAAAAGCGCAGCTGGTTCAATCCAGCCTATTCTTGAAATAAACAACCCGCACACACCCCCTTTCCAAAAAAAATTAATACACCAAGGACTATACTTAGATTTATTGGATTTGTTGCTAAAATATCGGTATTAAACCCGAAACTCCCGGCGGATGGCCAGTGACCCAAGGAAACGAAAGAATCGGTTACGTTTTTCATATGATCTCCTCTTTTCTTATAGACTATAGACAGACTAATTATCTATTTTTTTTTTTTCAATTGGAAATCTCTAATAAGTATTGTTCTTATTAAAATTCAAAATTCAGTTTAGAATTGGGTACCAGGTCTCGTGTCAATTGCAAAACAAAATAATATATCCTGTTGTAACATTTACTTAAAAAAAAGATTCAGTCCTTCCCGTGGGTTATTGTCCCAATAAAAACAAATAAATATAAATAATTGTAGGAATAAAATCTTGATAGAATTCGAAAAACAAGCAGCAAGTCCAAGGCAATAAAAAAAAAAATACGTATTTTTTTATAGGATTAAACAAAAGGATTTGCAAATAAAAGTGCTAATGCTACAACCAGTCCATAAATTGTTAAAGCTTCCATAAAAGCCAGACTAAGCAATAAAGTACCTCGTATTTTTCCCTCCGCCTCGGGCTGTCTTGCGATACCTTCTACAGCTTGGCCCGCGGCAGTACCTTGACCAACCCCAGGTCCAATAGAAGCAAGCCCAACAGCCAATCCTGCAGCAATAACGGAAGCGGCAGAAATCAATGGATTCATGATAAGTTCCTCGCACCAAAATAAAATAAAGAAATGGTTAATGATACAATCAACCAATAAATTATGACTTAATTATTCATTCCATCAATAAGATTTTCATCCAGTCGAAGTAACTAAGAACTCCGAATTGAAGTAATAATATTATTGAATCATCAGAACTACTTCGATATCTATTTTTTAGTTCCTATCCACAAAGTTTTTGTGAATTCATACAACTTTTTTTGTTTTTTCCATTTCTTTTCTTTCTTTGTTCCGAATTATTCTTTGAATTCGAACTCTTCGTTCTTTTTCTTGATTTAATCTCTTTATTCAATTCACAGTTACAAACGAAAAAAAAGGAAGGACTTTTATTGGAATCCTTATCTAAATCTCCAGTAGTAGGGCGGATTAGATATATCTTTTAGCTCATATATAACTAGGTAATACTGTATATTACATATACACATCCTTCTTCCATAACGTAAACCAACTATTCGTATCTTAGATTCTCTTAGATTCAATCGGATTCGAAAATCATTTTTTGAAACATTCACAAAAAGAAAGTTGGCTTATAGCCATTTTCCATTATATATATTACATACACCTAGTTTGATTCCACTCTCCTAAACAATCTATTTTTTCTGAATCTCATTTTTTATAAATTTTTCTCTTCCTTATCATTATTCCACATAAATACAATCAATCTAAATGGACGAATTCATTAGTCTGAATCATTGCATAGAAATATAAGTCTTTGTTTTTGGTTGACTAAGCTCGTGTAATTTATTATTTATTAATATTTTTTTTTTGTCAATCGTTGAATTGAATAAAACCGACTGAAATCGAAATCGCTCTATAGAACCTCTTTTTTAAATCACACGTTGTAAACAAACAAAGAATTCTTATTCAGATTATGACTCCTAAGATTGGAATTGAATGAACAAAATAATCAAGACAATATCAATATAAAGAGAATATTCATTGGAAGAAGGTATAAATGATCCAAACGAATTCTAGGAAAAAGATCTTTTTTTTTTAGATCTCTTTCCTTTTTTTTACAATTCCCTAATATCGTAATCTTTTTTTTTTATTTATTATTCCTTTAGACCGTATAGACGTTTTTGTCTATTTATGTTCACTAAGTATAAGTAGATTATCTTGAACAAGGCACAGATTGTCTTGCACTAAGTTATTTTGAAAATTAGTCAATGATGCCCCTCCATGGATTCGCCTATATAAGCCGCAGCTAAAGTTGCAAAAATAAGAGCTTGAAT
Source organism: Reutealis trisperma (assembly GCA_947687605.1). Classification (NCBI taxonomy): domain Eukaryota; kingdom Viridiplantae; phylum Streptophyta; class Magnoliopsida; order Malpighiales; family Euphorbiaceae; genus Reutealis; species Reutealis trisperma. The sequence continues at coordinate 79,633 of CANTUT010002041.1, forward strand.
ACCACTTGTAAATAATCCAAGGAACATGACAGGTATAGGAACCACTAAAGGTACTAAAGAAACAAGAACAACAACTACTAATTCATCTGCTAATATATTTCCGAAAAGTCGAAAGCTAAGTGATAAAGGTTTTGTGAAATCTTCTAAAATGTTAATGGGTAAAAGGATTGGAGTTGGTTGAATGTATTTACTGAAATAACTTAATCCTTTTTTACTAAGGCCCGCATAAAAATATGCTATTGACGTAAGTAAAGCTAAAGCAACGGTAGTATTTATATCATTCGTAGGTGCGGCTAACTCCCCATGAGGTAACTCTATGATCTTCCAAGGCAAAAGCGCCCCCGCCCAATTAGAAACAAAAATAAATAGAAACATAGTCCCAATAAAGGGGACCCATGGGCTAGATTCCTCTCCAATCTGAGTTTTGCTCACATCTCGAATGAATTCAAGGACATATTCGAAGAAATATCTGACCGCCAGTCGGAATGGTTTGTGGATTCCGAACAGCTACAATGGCGGAACCTAATAAGATAGCAATTACAACCCAAGAAGTAATAAGTACTTGGGCATGGACTTGGAAACCTCCTATTTTCCAATAGAAATGCTGGCCTACTTCCACACCGGATATATCATATAACCCTTTTAGTGTGTTGATGGAACATGATAGAACATTCATATTGCCCTCTGAAAGAAAGAAAACTTTAAAAGGAATTATTTTGATTCAACCATCTTTTTTTTTTTCGACTTGCCCACCTAAATTGTATATTTTAGATACCAACAAATCACATAATATACTCGGTTATTTTTATCTCTTTTGTACGATTCAGGAATAGTAACCGATTCCATAAACCTATGGAGTTCACAAAATAATTTCTTTATCTTATTATTAATCTATCTTATTATTAATCAGGGATTTCGTATATAGCTAGAACGACCCTCACAAATTGCAAATACTAATTTATTAAGAATTAATCGGATTGAAGCTATAGCGTCATCATTCGCTGGAATCGAAATATCTGCGAGATCCGGGTCACAGTTTGTATCAATTAAACAAATCGTTGGAATTCCCAAAGTGATACATTCCCGAAGAGCCGTATGTTCTTCTTGCTGATCAACGATTATTACAATATCCGGTAACCCCGTCATATATTTAATCCCGCCCAGATATGTTTGCAAGTGAGCTAACTGTCTCTTCAATCGAGCTGCGTCTCCTTTCGGAAGACGGTTGAGTCTACCTGTCTTTTGTTCCATTCTCAAGTCCCTGAACTTTTGAAGTCTAGTTTCTGTAGTGGACCAATTCGTTAAAATACCGCCAAGCCATTTTTTATTAACATAATGACACCGAGCCCTTATTGCAGCCCACGCTACTGAATCCGCTGCTTTATTTTTGGTACCAACAATTAAGAATTGTTTTCTCCTACTTGCTGCATCAAAAACTAAATCACAAGCTTCTGATAAAAAACGAGCAGTTCTAGTAAGATTTGTAATATGAATACCTTTACGCTTTGCAGAGATATAAGGTGCCATTCTCGGATTCCATTTTCTAGTACCATGACCAAAATGAACTCCTGCTTTCATCATCTCTTCCAAATTAATGTTCCAATATCTTCTTATCATTTCTCCCCACACTTCCTCTCTCTCTTTTTCTTTTTTTTTTTCAAAGAAAAAGAGAGACGGGGTACCCTGAAATAAATAATTGTTCCGATGGAACCTTCTCCTTTCCCGGAGATTGGACGTTGATATACGATCCACGCAGTTAATTTCTTTCTATTCCTTATTTTCTTTATTACTATTAACAAATCACATGTAACAAATAACAGGACCGCCTTAATGAATTCATTTTTAATTAATTTTATAAAGTAAAAGAATTAAAGTAAAAGGATGAATCCGTTCTTAGGAATCATTAAATCCTATAAATGATTGTTTTGCTGTATCATAGAAATTTTTTGAAATGCAAGAATCAAATAACTCTCTGTGGTGGAATAAAATATCTCTATCTCTAAATTCCCCCTCGAAGAAATTCTTCTTTTTAGTTTTCAAAGAAATGCTATTATGTTGCCTTGAGCCTTGGACTAATCCTTTGAATCCGGTACCAACGGGTATCATACCGCCTAGAACAACGTTTTCTTTCAGGCCTTTCAACCAATCGATACGACCGCGGAGAGCAGCTTTTGCTAAAACGCGAGCAGTTTCTTGAAAAACTGGCCCTCGGATATGAAACTTTGAGTATTCAGAGATGCTCTCGTTATTCCCAATAATATGGCTCGGTAACAGATGGCTTCTTCCAAAGCGCGTCCCGTTCGTTCCGCTCGCAACAATCCAATTAGTTCGCCGGTGAAAAAACATTAGACATTCCGTCTTCTGAAACCAATAACTTTTGATGTTATTTGACGTACAATAATTTCTATATGCCTATTATGGATCTGCACCCCCTTGGGATCGATAAACCTTTTTGATCTTATTAACCAAAGAGATACGACTTTGCACTATAGTTAGCTCAGCACCAATCAAGAATCCCCAAGGAATTCCAAGAATTCTTGTTATACATTCGTTCCAACCCTCCAACTCTCTTTCTAGGTTTATCGATATTGAATCAACTGAACGCACTTCTAACACTTGTTCCACTTTTGGAAGACCCTGCGTTATATCACCAGATCTCGATTTTTCATATATAAACGTAACTAATGTATCTCCTTCGTAAAGGATTTCTCCGTAATGGCCATGAACGGTTGCTCCTGGAGTGGCCAAAATAAGGTTTAGCTGATCTTATTACAACA